>JABFQM010000445.1:0-35756 GCA_022816865.1 Zelostemma sp. ZL-2020 | reverse complement strand
CAAATGCTTTTCAGCAATCAGTAACTGGCGTCCAACAGCAAGTCCAGCAAAACGTCCCTGCCTCTTCTCCAAAGCAGAGAGTTTTCACTGGCACCGTCACCAAAGTACACGAAAATTTTGGCTTTGTCGACGAAGATGTGTTCTTTCAAACAAGGCACGTTTACAGAAATCAACGATGTTTTTGTAAAATTGAGAATTTGTTTAAAAATGTAACGAGAAATGTCTGTTTTTAGTGCTTGCGTGAAAGGGTCCAATCCTGTAGTAGGCGATCGCGTGCTCGTGGAAGCATCTTACAATCCAGCCATGCCGTTCAAGTGGAACGCAACAAGAATTCAAGTGCTGCCGATGGGAGGCAACAACAGTAACCAGAATGTTCAGCAGAATAATCAGTCGAATCGTCAACAACAGGCTTCTCGGCCCTCGGGAACTTACAATGCCGTCCCTCCTCCCAACGAAAATACAAACAATCGGTAAATAAGGAACTTCAAACATTGAGAACACTCGAATTGTTGTCAATTGCAATTTCATTTATGCATCTCTTTACTTTGTTTCAACAGGTTTGTAACCAGCAACACCAATGCTATAACGACTCAAAATCGAAACAACAAACGAGTCAGAGAACGATCGCCGCGCGAGCGCAGAAACGACGACGAGGATGTCGAGAGAAAGCGGCGCAGGGATGAGAGAATTAGGGAGCGCGAGAAAAAGGAAGATCGCAGTCCCTCGCGAACGAGGAGGAGCAAGTCGCCGCGACCTCGTCGGCGAACCCGCGTTGTGCCGCGGTACATGGTTCAGATACCAAAAATAGCCTTGGATCTGTACGTTTTTTTGTTTAGTCCACAGTAACGTGCTTTAATAAATGATGAGTACTAAAACATTTTTTCTGTTGCAGACCCGAGGCAGACGTTTTGGAAATTAAGAGAAGGTATCAGAACATGTATGTGCCGAGTGATTTCTTCTCAACCAACTTTAGGTGGGTCGACGCTTTCCCGCCACATTTGCCATTCACTCTCAACAAACCTTGCTCTTTCCAAGTCATGCACAAGGACGTTGACCCCTGCATTGAAAACAACGCTGTACTGGAGCCTCCCGATGCCGATTACCTTTTTTCCGCCCAAGTAAACAAATTGACGAATCAGGAAATTAAGATTGTTTGAAACGATATATTTTATAGATGAATTGATGAAAATTGTAGGTGATGCTGATATCAATGCCAGCCATGGAAGAAATTTACAAGCGCTGCTGCAAAGTAAAGGAGGACAGAGATCCCGAGCGCGACTACATACATCCCACTCGTCTGATAAATTTCTTGGTTGGGTTGCGCGGGGAAAACGAGACCATGGTCATTGGCGGACCCTGGAGTCCTTCCCTGGACGGACCCAATCCTGAAAAAGACCCGTCTGTTCTTATCAGAACTGCCATCAGGACTTGCAAAGCGCTCACAGGCATTGATCTATCCAACTGCACTCAGTGGTATGAATCTTCAAATTGGCTTTTTTACTTTTCACCTCGTAACAAGAATCCAAACACTCGAGAATTGTAAATTTTCTTTCGCGATTTTTGCACAGAAAAGTTTGAGAAAATGCAAAAAGTAAAACTGTAAATAGCAAAGACACGGGAAAGAAGAATAAAAGTATCGATCCAAGGAAATTCAAAAGTTGAAATTCGATAGCTTAAGATGGTTAGATATAGTCCGAGCACTCGAGAGGAGAAACATATCCATTTCCGAACGGCCAAGAGACGAGGATCACTGCACCGGCCCTTGGCTCGAGCAGGGCAACTCGAGAGTGATTTTGTCGCTGTTGCACGAAACACATGCACACATACATACATAGACATACGCGTGCGTGAATGCCTGAATGAAAATTAGCATTGACGCACGATAAACTCGACGTTTTGCTGCTGTGTCGCTTTGTAGCGCAGGTGTCACGTAGAATGTAAGGCAAAAATGAAAAAGACGAAAGAAAAAAGATTTTGTTAAAATAATAAAAAAACGCTAACACCATCATTAACCGCAGTTGACGTTTGGGTATTTGTTTTTCCTTGCGGCGCAGGTACCGCTTCCTGGAGCTCTACTACAGACGCGCTGAAACGACCCACAAATCGGGCAGAGTGGTACCGTCTCGCGTTGAAACCGTCATACTATTTCTCCCAGATGCTTGGCGCTGTGTACCGACCAGGCTGGAGTGGGACGGGCTTCATCTCAGCTATAAGAAACAACTGGAGCGAAAGCTGCTGCGTATCGCCTCTAACGCCGACGATGCCGACGCTGCGAATGACGCTGATGAGGCTGCCGTCGCTGATCAAAAGGCACTGCCCACATCATCCCATACTACTTTTTACATTTTTAATTACATTTATTATTCATTATCGTGCTATTGTTCGTACAGCTGTTTCTTCCCACGCAACTGTTGCGTTTTTTAGGAGGTTCCGAAAAAGTAGTGTTGCCTGAAAATGTCGCTCGCGATTTCTCAAGATTTTTTTCCTTTTTTCTCTCTCGAGCAACGAAAGATTTGGAAAAGTAGGCTCCTCCTGAAAAAGAAAATGTTTCGTTTAACATGAACGAACCCGGCGTGCGAATTTGGCACGGAGACGAACGCGGCTGTGCCATTTCCCCTCCCGAAAACCTTGATCATTCGGTGTACCAATCATTTGAATACGTTTCGTTTTCATCTTCTTTTATATACTACTACATTATTGATATATGACTTTCCATAACCTTTCAATCAACCACACGACACCAGAGCCAGGACACTAAGAGAGTCTCTAGCGGTCACTTGATTCGTACTTGAGAGGTCATCGTGAATGAAGATGAAAAACTTTTACAATGCGAATGTCAGAGATATGAAAATGTGAGAAAGTGAGAGAAAGAGAGCTGGAGAAAGATGAGGAGAGAAAGGGATGAAGCGAATGATTTGAGAGAATGACGAGGGATTTGAATGTTTGGTTATAGGGGCTGCTTTGTTTTGTAGTTTTTTACATGAGATTGCGACTGCGGCGTTCTCATCGGCACTCTCTGTTTTCAGGACGATCCACTGCCGGAAAAGAAAGATCCCACGCATTATTCTGAACTGGACCCAAAATCGATGAATGTAAGGAAAACCATTTGTATTGATGCTCTAAAAGACTCGTGGAATGTAGTTTAAAATGATGATTTATTGATTTGCAGGTTAATGAGCTGCGTCAAGAATTGGTGGCGCGAAATTTGAGCTCCAAGGGTCTCAAGTCCCAGTTATTGGCTAGGTTGACTAAAACTATAAAGTCGGAACAAGCCAAAGAGGAGGGGCGGCAGGACGAGGTCGAAGAAAATGAAAAGGAAGCGTCTCCGGGAGCAAAGGATGACTCGAAAGATGAGAAAAAATCAAAGGAAAGCAAGGAGCACGATGACGATCGGAAGCGAGTTTATGAACGCGAGCGCACTTTGCTCGAGAAGCGATACAGTCTGCCCGAGTCTTCGCACATCATTGTTCATCCCTCGCGGACGGCGAAGAGTGGAAAGTTTGACTGCACCGTCATGTCTCTCAGCGTTTTGCTCGATTATCGACCGGAAGATACAAAGGTAGCGCCATTCAAATTTTGATTTTGTATTTAAAAAAGACAGTTGTTGAAAAACCGCCCTTTTATTTTCAGGAACATTCTTTTGAAGTGTCGCTCTTTGCTGAACTGTTTAACGAGATGCTGATGCGAGATTTTGGCTTCCGTATTTACCGATCACTTTGCAGTTTGCCTGAGAAACCAAAGGAGAAAGAAGACGACAAAAAGAAGGATAAAAAAGATGATAAGAAGGAGGAGAGGAAAAAGGAAGATGACAAGAAGAGCACCAAAAAGGAAGAGAAAAAGGACGAGAAGAAGCGCGAAGGAAGCAAGGACAAGAAAGATGACAAAGAAAAGGAAATAAAGATTAAGCCGGAGGAAAAGGACAAAGAGAAGAATGAAGAAGAAGAAGACGACGACGAGGATGAGTCGGAGGTAAATTTGCAAAGTAAATTTCTGGAATCTGATTTATTTGTTAACGCTTTTTCGTTGATTTCAGGACGATGATTCGGTCAAGGATGGAAAGAAGGACAAGGAAAAAGATGGGAAAAAGAAAAAGGCCAAGTTGTACACTCACGATCCATACTTGCTTTTATCTTTTGTCTATTTCGACCAAACGCACTGCGGTTATGTTTTTGATAAAGACATCGAGGAACTGATCTATACTTTGGGTCTGAATTTGTCGAGGGCTCAGGTCCGTAAACTTGTGCAGAAGGTGGTCACGCGTGACTCGCTGCATTATCGTAAACTTACGGACAAAACCAAGGAAGATGAAAAAGAAGTGAAAAAGGAAGAAAAAGAAGGCGACAAGATCGAATACAATGACAAGAATGAAAAGGAAGAAGAAGTCTTGCGTTCCTTGGCTCTTGGTACGAATGCTTCGAAATCTATTAATGACTTTTGGTTCAACTTTTCACTTTATTTTACAGGTAACAAGAAGTTGCTACCAGTTTTTGTGGGAAGCGGTCCACGGTCGAAACGAGCTCGTCGCGAGGGCAGTGAAACGGACGATACCGAAGTGGATTTAGCGCCAGAAGGTTTCATGTTGTACAAGGGTTCTCTGCTGGACATTGAAAAATTGGTCAGTCAATTAAAGCGTTCGGAGGACGCTCGTTTGCACATGGAAAAGAAGATGATGGACCTGCAACACGAGGCCACTGTTATCAATGATAAATCCACAAAACAAAGCAATACTATCAAGGATCTTTCAGACGATTTAAGGTCTTACAAAGACAAACTGAAAAGCAGCGATGAAAAATTGAAGAAAACTACGGTGAGCCAAAATTTTGCGGGAAATGTTTAGACATTTCTTTTTGAATGAGTTGACTGGGCGTTGCTCATTTTCAATGCAAGTTGCGCAAGAAAAAGTGAAAGATTATTGATATAGAAGCACACGTTTGAATTATTCAAATAAATAACTTGGAAAATGTGCTGTCATTTTGTATAGTTTTACTCGACTTGTACACTGGAGCAGAATTATTTATCTAGCAGTGATTTTAACAAATACGTTCACGTTTGTGGTTCATTGATTTCTTTTGTATGGCATTTTTTGAGAGCCAAGTTACACTTGAAAATGTATAAATTTTTTGTCTTTTATAGAACGATGCTCACAACTACTTGGGCACTTTGAAAAGCATACATCACATGACGTCGAAAATTGTGCTGAGCGATGCAAAGAAAGTGGAAATCGTCGAGATCCAGGATGAAAAAGGCGGCGGCGAAGTAAACGGTTCACAAGGAGAGTGTAAATCCAAAGCAGACACGAGGTGGGGCGACAGCAAAGTAAATGTGAAGAAGGAACTCGAGAGCGAAAAGGAAAAAAAAAGTGACAATAAAGTTTCTATAAAGAAGGATAGGAGCACTGAAGATGATGGAGAAAAGAAGTAGACGACTTGGAATTCTCGTTTGTACGTTTTAAGGACACATGCACCAACCGAATGTTCTTTTAAATTAATTTTTCTCAGTGTTATGCAAGAGTTTGCTGCAAATGTTTTTTTTTCTCTAATTCGAGCTCTATTTGTATTTTATCACATACACAAATTTTTGTGTGATGTTATTGGTTAATTGCCAGTATGTTAATTTCCTGGCGTTTTTTTTTTCATTATTGCCAATATTTTTCGACTTTGAGTACATTTTGTTCAGGAAAAGAAAAATGTAGAAACTTTTGTGCGTCATCGACTATGTCGAAACTAATGCTCAAAAGCGTTTCACAGTTTGTGATTTATTACAATATTGTAAAAAACGGAAATCAATTTTCTAGATTGACAAAAAAATAAAATCATTACACAAACATTTACTTGACTTTTTTCATTCTGCGAAATGTTGAGTCTACTTTTGGAAGCGAAGGGGTGAGAATAAAATCGACCAGTTGCACCACGTACCAACTGCAATGCCAGTATTGTTTTATACCTCATGCTCGCAACACGAGTAGTTTTAAACATAATTTTTCAAGTCAGATTATTTCCTATTAATTCAATTAATCGAAATGTGCAAGTTTTATACTTCGTGAATAATTCCCGAGGAATAATTTGCCCGTTATTTTTCTTCTGTAAAGCTCGAGGTATGAAAAAAGATTTTTTAATTGTTGCACGATCACAATTTCGAATTGTAAAATTTACATTGATGACATTTCTTTAGTTGTAATTAGATCTGAATAAAAATGATGAAAAACAGCAACATTTATAACGAACAAACAACGAACAAATCGCAAAATATATGGCACGGTCGCTGGAATTCGGGTGAAACAGATGTTGCATATTCAAGTTCGGATGATGACGAGCCAATAGAGTTGTATGACCCAGTAATGAGACGAAACGAGATCGCGAGAAAAAAAAGATACAATTTTTCCTATATATTCACAACTTCAGGAATAACAAAAAAAATAACAAATGTAAGTGTGAAATCCAACAAAATCTCTAAAATAATCTTTTATTAAAAACTCTTCAATTCGCAATCAATAAAAGTAACATTTCCCAAAATTTCTTTTCAATTTTCGTTTGTTTCTTATCCATTTCAGGTTTTTAATATCTGGATCATTCACTCTCATCATGAGACAAATTACTTCAAGTATACTTTTGAAAAAGTATATGTTGCATACGCTGCACTTGCAATGATAATTACCACGCTACTTTACTTGTCAAACTTGTTAAGGATAATTGACAAATACTCCGATGCTTTTCGGAGGAAACTAGTAAATATAATTTTAAATCCATAAAAATGATTATTGTTTCCTGAACAATAATGATCAGATTGAAACTGCAAGTTGGGAAAAATCCAAAATATATTTTTTCGAATTATAGGAATTACTTGTCAATTCGTTGGTAGCATTTGGACACATGGTGGTCATGCTGTATTATATTTATATGATGCAAGATAATTTTCGACTATTTAAGAAAATAAGTGTAAGTAGATCAGCGAAAAAGTCAAATTTCGCTAGGTTTTTTGTGTTTTATATCCGAGCATTGTTCATTTAACTAAACGATTCTGTTATTTTTGAATTTATTATTTCTATTTCATTCATAGCAAGTATTTGCTTAATGATCTTAATCTTTATTTGTAAGTTTGTTGGCGCTTGTGCAGCAGTGTTTTACATTTACGACGCCTCGTTGAATTTTGTCACTGATCATGGCATTGATATCTTGGCTGAAATTGAAGCGCAGCAGGCAGAAAATAGGAAGGGGGAGTCAAGAAAATACCTACATGGAGCCTAAATTCCAATAGTTGTGTTGTAACAATTTACACGTAAAAAAATTTGTTATTTCATGAAATTGCACTTTGTACTCAATAAATTCGTTATGAATTGAAAATAAGCAGAAATGTGCGTCATTATTTTCTACTAATAAATAATATCCGTAAATAAAAAATGGAGGATAGAACTTGTCTATGACTTGCAAGAGATTCAAGATTTCAAAAGGCGAGTCACAGGGGTAATTAGAATGAACACTGATTAATAAAACAAAATCAATTTATTTGTACGTTTCAAGATGCCTACGACAAAAATTCACCAAGTAACAAAATAATTATGTACACATTCAAGTCGACTGACTTGTCGAGGAAGAAACTCATCTCCATCGTACACTAATTGGCCAACAATGTTTGATACCACTGATAGCAGATCAATTCAAAGTTAAAAAAAATTTTGTTACTTTCATATATCATACATTGGAATGTCAACTTTTGATCAATTCGATGATATACATAATATTGCGCTTGTTAAATTTCATAAACTGAAAAAGTGATTTTTTGTACGAGCGTTGAAAAAATGTGAAAAGTTTGATCAGAATTTTGTACACGTTTTCGTATAATCATTTCACGAGTAATTTGCGCCGAAATCAGATGCACTGTAAACAATATTTTTATGAAATCGTTCCTTCAATCTTATGCAGTTTTTTTGGTACAAAATTCACCCTATTCATTTTCTACAAACTTTTACGTTTTCTTTCAACATTTTCGTAATGATTGAAATACATTTTTAATGTTAAAAAGGTGTCTCCATTAAAAACAATAACAAGAATAAAAAATTGTTATTTGTCGAATTTCTCGGTGTCAAACATTTTGACGGTATTTCCGCAACAGTGCGAACACAGTTTTTCTTAATTAAGTAGAAGAATGCGTGTATTTACAAATGATAAGTAATCTTCAAAAAAACTAACTCCAATATGCAACACAGGTTTTTACAATCTTTCGCAATAATTTATATTGCGTGCGAAATGAAATGTTTTTGACCGGGTTGTACATTCTCAACAATAAAATTCAGCGTATAAATTGGCTTATGTTGAAGTAGAAATCAACATAATCAAAAAAAAGATCAAAACTTTTGGCAAAAAATAGAAACCTCAACTATCCTTGTTCTCTCTTCAATGATTAGTTTTACAAACATTGTTCTTCGAGTTCGATAACTCAAAACAAGTAAAAATCAACATCCAAAGATGTAAAATAATATTCTACACGCAAATCATGCAAAAATCATGTACAATTTCCAACCAATTACAAAAAGATTGCGGCCTATAAAAATAAAAGTCGACATATAAATCTGAGGTAGACTCAAGTTATAAAACCTATCTGTATTGCACATTGAAAGGAAATGCCGCGGCCGTGGCTTAGGCCAGTAAAAATGAGATCATAGTAACTAAATACCAACGTGAAATCCGCTCGAGTGACGGGAAGTACGAATTTTACATAGCAAATATTTACACAAAGTTGGACCTCTACAAAGTCAGATTCGAACGCAATAAATACATCGTAGTTCCAGAAGCGAGCTAAATCTGGTTAAACGAAAAGTAAGCGCCTAAGTTGTTTTTGGCTACGCGTTGTACGATCGCCCGGTCGCCGAGACCGTTCTCGCAGCGCGCGGAATTAAAGTGGGAGTCGCCAGCCTCCTCGGAGTGGGTATCGCTGATTTTACTGGCGAGTCGAATTTCACTGGGGACTCGAGCGACTTGATCGCTGCCTCTCTGCAATTTCCTATCCGTTTGAACGACGATTCCTGGGAGATTTGAGCGTCTTGTTGACTGAGCGATTGCTGAAGCCGAGGATTTGTCTTGTGGATGGATTTACTCGAGTGTAGTTCCTCGGACGCTGAAGGTTTCTGATGATTCCAAGATTCACTCCAACTGAAACAATTCATCCATTAATAATCGATCGATTACGCGCCAAGAAAATAAACCGGGATGTGGATTTATTGCAATTTTTCAACTCACCCCACAGGGCTATTCATTGCAGCATGAAAAATGATCAATCGTGAATCCGTTATAATTTCAGAAAATATTTCTCATACAACAACAAAGTACATTGTTCACACTACTGCAGATCGCATGCTTTTTTGTTTCTTTCGTCAGAATGGGAATCTCTGTCGTAATCTTTTTTCGCGAAACAAAAATACCGAGCAGGGATAGACAATACAAACGCAACAGAAATATTTTCATCATCGCCATTTGGCCCGCATGCACAATGGACCTTGAATGAAAAACTACGATACGGGACAGAGGGACTGCGAATGCTCCAGGTGTATGTAAATGAAGGCATTGAATGTACAGAGGATTATGTATCCCAATATCAAGTCACAGAGATTGACGCACTCTACCTTCCCGATTCTGAAGCTGCTTCGCGACGTCGAAGAGGAGCCAATGCAGCAACAATAATGTTTTTTACGTGAATGAAAGTGGCAACGAACATCCACGAGTCACGAGTTTGTGCAACGGAAAATTTGGACAATTTTATTCGCCGTCGTATTTATCGCTTTTCTAAATGACTTTAATTTTCGCAAATAATTTACCTAACGAGAGGACCCATGTTGCCTTCTTGGGGGTGCGATTGCAGCAACGAAGGTCCCGCAGAAACTGGACGTAACTAGTGAGAAAATAATACGTTAAATCAAAATGAATATTAAAGCACGAAATACGCCGAACTACCTTTTCCGTTTGCGTAGCCGCATTGCAAGTGTCTTTAGTTTCCACGTGGTTGCCATGCGTTGAATGTGCGCTGCTCTGAGATTCCGAGGTGCTCTGATCTTGGTACTTAACGATTTGCGACTGAAACCCAGGACAAAGGCACGGATGATTTTTCAAGAAACGAAAGTACCCGCTTTTTACGACGCGATTCATTCTCTCTTTTCAATTACGCTAAGAATGCCGAGCTCCTTTTACCTGAAGCGACTGTATTGTTCTGTCTTTATCTTCGAGTTGACCTTGTAGAAAGACCACCTGTCTTCGTAAATCAGAAAGCTCGTCGACCACGCTACCATTTCCAGGGGAAGTGCCCGTGTCAATTGTATCCCCGCCTTCGTTCAGGTTGTAGAAGAGACCATTCTAAAAAAAACGACGGAATTCAGAAAATTTCTTTGTCTCGAGGTTCGTCATGTCGAAAATTCAATCTCGTTGCAACTTTCGCTTTCTCATTAATAAAAGTAAGGTTTTTTTTACTCACCTTAACAGAATTGTCGAATGGGTTGAGAGATTCCGACTGCGAAAGAAAACAAAACGGGAACCATTAATCTTGGATGATGAAGTTGGTGGGAAAGACGAGGCGAAAGAAAAGTCGAAAAGCAACGTACCCTCGTCAAACCGTTCTCTTCCGACTGCAAGTGCAAAACCAAGGACGACGAAAAAAACAATGCAAAACGAAAAGAACGTGTTAATACAATAAACAAGGTGCAAAGCGGTGAGATTTTGGCGACCGGAAAGCACAATATGGCGTGTCATACAGTCTTTTTTTATAACGTACCTCCTGAAGAACTCGTTTTAGTTTCAGGAGCATGGTCTTTATGGAGACAATGTCCTGAAACATGTATTGGTATGTCCCGCGTTCCATTCTGAGGCTTCCTTCATCCCCGGAATCGATGCTTGGCGACTGAGCCTGCAAAAAGTACGATTTTGGTACCTCGATAAATTCTTGAAAAGTCGAATCACAAAATGCTTCTAACAAACCATTTGTTGTTGCATTTTTAGCGAACTGAATGAGTAATAAAGAATTAATAAATAAATAAATGAATAATCATTCATTGAACAGCATTTAATTTTTTTCCAATAAGGTAGTACGTGATTATTATTAACTTTTTCTACACACAAAAAATAACTGTCGTTTCAGACAACACTCTTAGTTAAAAATAATTTTTAATCTTCATCGTAATCGTTTGTTTTTCAGTTCTAAAATAATTGTCAAAGTCGTGAAGCGCGTACGTAATTAAAAAACTAATTACAACTGTACAAAAACAAAAAATGCATCTTGACAAAGAAAACAGAATCGGAAAAGTCATTTCTCTCTTAGAAATCGGCGGTTGAATTTCGAATTTTTTCTTAGGTAATCCATTACTGGGACACCTACCTTGAGGTTTAATTTAACGTTTGCGTTTTTAATTTCACGACAAATGAAGGATAATTTGCACCTGTAAATTACGAAAATTACGATGTTAAACTCTTACATTTCTCGGTGTTCTGAGAGGGCTAAAAATTTGTCGCGATCGCGAACTGTCCGTGGATTTCGGCGAATCCGCTCCGGATCTGCTCTTTAGGAGCGCCGAAGTTCTGCTGCTGCTAATTCTGTAACAAATGTATAATCTTCCATGAAGCATTTCCTCATTACAAAACAAATAGTTCATCAATCGGGCGAATCAGAACAACTAAAAAACTTTGTTGACGCGAACTACCTAGTTTTTTCTAGCCTCGCACGAGAGGCTGCGATGAGGGCTGCGACATTAGTCGGAGGAACCAAAAATCTCGGTTGTCTCGGGGCCGGGGAACCCACGGGGGTCGTGTTTTCGGAGGACAAACCCGAATCTTTTCCGTCCTCCGTAGACCCGAGACGCGCTCTGGGCTCAAGGTCAGTGTCGGCATTCCCGACATTCCTCGTCGTCCTTTTTCTCGCACCTTTTGTCAATTCCGGTTTCGATGACATCATCAAATCTTGCGATCTCTCTCAGTTTTTTAATCAATTTATTCGGGCAGTTAAACTTTTTCCTCCGCAGAGTTTCCTTTTAAAGTTTTTTTTACCACGAGTCACTGCGTGATTAATTGCCATTTTTTGTTGCCTTTTTTAACGTTTAGCGCGAGGATAAATTGTTTAATTAGGAGAGCCGAGGATTTTCACCGGATGATTTCTTGAGCGAGCAAGTGCGGCGTAAAATATAATGAAGCAAGCAGGTGAGTCAATGGCTGTAACGAGGAATGAATCTTTATGCCAAATGGTTTATCGCAATTGTGTCACGACTGTGAGAAGGGCAGATTATGCACGATCAGCCGAACGTGGGAAACCATGACTCTACAACGAACGTTTCAGTGCGCTCCACAGGTTAATTACGGCGAAGTTACTTTTTTGCACCATGACTTTTGAATTGCTAACCCGAATTTCTATCGAACGTACGTTTCAATTGTTCTCCGAGCAAAATTTAAATTGCCACTTTCGAATAATTTGAGTGAAACTTTGATTGATAACTCGGAGCAATCGAATATTCACGTTTTACATTGATTCAATTTCATTTGACATTTCGATTTATAGATTTTTCAAACATGAACGAACAACGAAGGGAAATGTTCTCGATGGGGAAAACTGCGAGCATTTTTAAATTGATCACTCGATGCACTGATCGATATCACGTGGGTCCTGCCCAAATGTTAATCCACAGGCAAAAATGGAAGCCGAAGAATGGAAAATCCTCTCGCAGGATAACAGTGCCCCGCGAGATGCACTGCGACGTTTCAGAACTCTCGCACTTTCGTTCGTCTGCGCATGCTTTAGGTCGCGAGCGACCCAGTCGCTCGATACCAGCAAGGAAAAAAAAATTTAAACAACTCTAGGAAATTATGTAATGTAGCTAATTATGTACCGCAACGAAAAATTCGTTTTCGTCGTCAACTAGGGGATTTGGGAATTCGAAATTGTTCAAATTCTATGGCGTGATTGATAAAAAAATGTACGAAATTGATGGTACGATATGTTCCAAATTTGCGTAGTGCTGATCTTTGATGGGAACGACGAGAGACATTTATTGAACGTGCATGAAACGCACGCAGGCGTCCAAAAGTCTAGACGAGCGTATTTCAATTAACCTTCCCAAAGCACCATGGCAACTGCCATCCAATGTAGCAAGAATTTATAGCACGCGGAATTTCGCTTTCGCTGTCTGCTGGAGCCACTCCCGTCTGGTCTCCCAGCAACCCCAACAGTTTTCCCTTTCGTGCACTCGCATTTTTCCCGATAAAATCACGCCGGGGCACGGCACACTTGCCAGAATTTCATTACGCCAAGATTCTCCCGGTGCCAGCATTTCCTATATTTTTATCATCTCTTTTATTCGCGGTGGAATGCCGCGATTCTTTCCTTGCTTTTATGAAAGTTAATGGTAGCGGAAATCTCGAGTCCATTTGGCTACGCGGCACAGGAAAACGCGCTTTTTAGTTTTCTTCTTGCCAGCGAAACTCGTTAGTCTGATTTCTGATCGTAAAACATGGTAATTTAGCACAACTAAACGAGCCGCCATTGTTAGTTGTGCAGGTTGTTGAATTCTTTACGGTGTCAATTTTAAGTGTTTTAATTGCGAAGATGAAGCATTTTATGTTGCTATTATCTTGAATAATAAACCTGTTCTCTGACTTTTTTTTACCGAAACTCGAATTATCGAATGATTTTGTACGCGACAAATTTAAGCAACGATAGTTAAACTTGCAAACAAATCGATAAGGATATTTTTTAGGAAGCATTGTTAATATGGAAATATGTTTTTTTCTTCTCATCTTTTTACAGTCGTGAAGATGACGCATATGCTGATACTTAAAAGATTCCAATGTACTTTTTACACTTCATTTTTCATAAAAAAAATTCCGACTTTTCCAGGTTGCATAAAGAATCGTTTTCTTTCCGGGAAATGAATTTATACATTCGTTGCTTGAACTGTATTCGTTTAACTGCTCTAAAAATGGAGCATTAACATCTGAATTGGTAAACTTTATGTTCCGGATAAGAAACGTAAAATAGTTATGCAAACTCGATTGCGTGTTATGAAATCATAATCTTGTTTCCCGAAATAAATGAATAATTGCATCGATCTCAATAAATAAATTAAGAAAATACAAATATTCATGGTTCGTTGAGAAAAGTGCAAGAACGAATGAAATGTTTTAAATAAAAGAATATACTCGTGCGCAAAACTAAACACACGGAAACGATAACGCGTTACAAAAAGCGCTACTTATAACTCGCTTCGCGCAACCACGAAACTTATTATCAGCAGTCGTGCTGCGGCATGTGGACGGTTGATTTTCAGCGTGACTCAGGCGGCAATCGCTCGCTTACTTTTTAGCTGCGACAAAAAGCTCGATAAACTTCTTCGCGCGTCACAGTCTGTTTAGTTGTCCGCAGGTTTAATCGGAAATTTCACGATTGAACGGTGTCAAGGATTGTCTAACGCAAAGATTGAAGCCAGTTAATTTCAAAAAATTTATAAAATCTTCTCAAGCTTAATTGGATTCCACCCCGTGTCAAGGCAACGCCGCTTTTCAAAGTCTCTTTAAAAGATAATTCTTCCCATTTTTCCATTTTAATTGGGCACATTACGAATAATTATGTCATCATTTATTCGTATCGCCGATTTATCATTACGCGGTTATCACTTTTTCATACTTTGAACCGCGCTATTTAATTAGGGTCATTGCTGAAACGCTCTTGAAAAATTGGACGTGGATATTGGATTCCGAGTACCGAGTTAAGGGGATGCAATTTTATGGAATCGAGAAATCTTTTTTTCCGCTAAGGAAATGTGTAGTCTTGTCGCGCAGTACTTAAAAAGTGAAGAGCTATGGAACAGAGTCAATTAAACGCACCGGAGTGTAGGAGGGAATTCGCCGAGCAATGCGGTACGCAAGAAAACGGAGAATTTTCCTCGTTGCCAACTGGCCAACTAGTAACGCTCTGATTGCTCGTAAACAATATTCGCGCGAATCCTTTGCTCTAGTATTCAATTATCTCAGACCGCCACAATGTTTTTTTAATATTTGTAATTGCAATTCGGAAAGAAACCGGATGAAAAATTAAATCTTATTTTTGCAACGAAACCAAATGATTCGTAATAGTTGTTCGGTGTCGATGACTCGATAGTGAGTTTATTTACTTTTAGAACAAACCGGAAGAAAACTAGCGTTCACGCTTCGCAGTTGGCCGAAGAATTGCCATTGTCGCCGAAAATCAGGGAACCGTAACGACACGTAAAACCGGATGCTCGCGCCAAGTAATGTTAATTTTGCAACACTTCTCAGCTGATTTTTATCCGATAAAAGAAATTAAGAAACTGCGTTTATCGACTTTATCTCGCAAACTTTTTCTACCTTTCGAACAAACAAATCAAGTTTCGCTTTGAAAAGAAACGAAATCGAGGATCGAATTTTCCATTTTTGACAGGGTTTCGAAGTGAATTGTCTGGTCCTAGCGAGTAAGAATTATGTAGTTCGCATAATAGTTCACGAGGCAAGGACGCTGATGCATAAAACCGGTTTTTCGCGAGGATGAAGTACGACGCTCGCCAAATAATACGGGGATTCCATCGCGATGATAAAAGCCGTGGGAAAAATGAAACGAAGAGAAGTTATAGTGGAAGACCAAATGAAGCAAAGTTGATTTCAGACAATTTTTATTTATCGAAAGAGGAATGTTTCCTGCGCGGACACTGGGAACTCATGAAAATTTCAAGGCCAAGTTGCAAAACTCGCGTAGTGCTTTTTATGCGAACGAGGTCGTTGGATGTTACAAGACACCAAATGAATTAGGTTTTACGCTCGAGTTTCATAACTGGAGACCGGTAAGTTTACATCTACTGGCGAATACATGTAAATGTCGTGGTAAGTACATTAAGCGTCTAATGAGGGTTACAATATCGATTTCTCTACGTTCATGCCGTTGCGGAAGACAGCAGTTGCTGGAAGAAAAAAGAAGGTGTTTCGACCAGTTCTAGTTTTCGTTTTCCAACGCCACGAGTTTCTCGAGCCCAATCATTTAATCTCGAATCTTTTCATTCTCAGCGTCGTAAATTAACCGTAATCGGTAAGTGTCGGTGGCAAAATTAATGGAAAATTCGAAGAGACGTCGGATCTCGAGACCGGAAGTTGTGAAAGCGCGCTCTTGTGAACGTTTTGCCTGCTTGCGCAAATTTCAGGAGCCTCCTTTTTTCCATCACATGAATCATTCGCCGGTTACATAATTTCCACTGTTCCGCCGCGTTTCATTCTGATTTACAACTTTCGACGGTGATTAAATTTTTCTTTCAAAGTCTAATTTTTAAACTGATTCTGCTTTTGTTCTTTTACAAAAATGAATGCAATTTCAGGAGTAAATTGAGCTATTTACCCATAGACTGAACCAGCAGCGAGGCCGGAATTCGGGACGGCGGACTCTTTAGTTTTTCCAGTCTTGGTCGCCGAGATCTCGTCCATCTTTCTCGGATGCCCCATCTGGACTTCGAAAAATCGTCTTTCCGCGAGATTTTCACTTCGATGAACGACAATGTTTCACCACGTATCCACCGCTTTCTCTATGACTGCCAATTTCGTCTCGTTTTAAACATCCGTTGATCACGATTACTCTCCTTTTTCGCATTTCCATCAGTGTGCAAAATTCTCATCGCCCGACTAACATTCGTATATTTCTCAATCAACTATCAATGGCTTTTTAAGATTCGAAGAAAAAAAAGCGAGGAATTCGTTTGGTTCAAGTTCAGCGTTTTTAATAACACGATCAAACATGCTCGATCGTCACGATGCAATTGTTCGCGCGGAATGCGCTGCGCAGTTGCTGCAGGCTTTCGCAACTTGGAGCATGTTATACTTCCGAGGTACGTCGACGGAAAGATAAAATTAGGAAGTGCAGCTCGCTTTTCCTAAGCGTTTGTTCTTACGAAATGAATCACTGCTCGTCTTTCATAAAACTTGTACAATTAACAATAACGCTATAAAAAAATCTGAGTGCGATTAACAAAATTATACTTAGGGCTATTATCCTTTACTTTCTAATTATTGTTGAATGATATTTTTGTACATGATATTTAAAATTGTTCAGTTTTACGTATTCCGTTATTTCTATATCATTATTAGACATACAGGAATTACATTTCCTATAATACATGGAATATAACATTTCCCATAAACGTTACATACACCGAAGTTTACTTTTACCGAGTAAAATAAAACTCACATGCTTTTTTTTTGCTTTCCTCTATTTTCTAAAGAGTAACAAAAACCTTTCTCTGTTATCAAGGCTCGATATGAAATTGAAAAAATAGAAATCCCTCTACGACTCCGTTTTCCTGAGTGAATCGGTTCCAAGTTTCAAAAATATCTATTGGACAACGCAACTCTAATCAAAAACTTCTCGCATTCTCTTTCCATGGACAATAATTTTCGGACGTCGCGTTATTTGGACAAACTTTCGAAATTACAATATCGTCTACGTGTAAAATGATCGAAATATCGACTGGAAAACGTTGATTTCGTTCGGGAAAAAAGTGTCGATCCAAGTTTCTCAAACGGTGCAACTTCGAACATAGATTCGTGCTCGGTTGAACGACGAGGGGCCTTGCTCTCCTCTGTTCCTACAATATCCTGTGCTCTGTCACCTCTGCGATCTTGCGCCATTCGCCCTTCGTCCCTCGGCACTTTAGTATAATGGAATGTTAGCATTGTTAGTTGGTCGCTAGTTGGGAAAAGTCAGCTGATAGTAGTCCCCGTTTAGATCATCTTCATCAGCGATCTGTATTTGCTTCACTTTCTTTCTAAGCACGCTAGAACAACACAAAAGGCCGGCTGAGTCAAGCGTTCAGGCAAAAGGCCTCTTGCTCGTTTTCACTCGGTACGCGCAATTTTTAAACTTGAACTGCACATTTTTTCAACAACTTCCGGTCGCCGGAGCTGCAAAGAGACATTTCTTGCCGACTTCTCTCAGCGATGGACATTCATTACACGTACTTATGGTCAAAGAGATGCCAATCTACTTGAGAGTTAAAGAAAAAGGAAAAGATGGAGCTAATGATAAATCTACGGATACCTTAGCTGAGGATATAATATGCGGTGCATGCGACGTGACAAAGGGACAAGCGGTTTTGTCTTGCTCATGATTAACAGTTAACAAATCGTCGAATTCATCGTTTGTTTAACTAATTTAATCGATCGGCGTATGATTTTTGCATTCTGATGTTGATTCGTCAACAGTTTCTGCGAAAAGGAGCGTCGTCGTATGAAATCAGCGCAACTTTGAAGAAAAAAATTTAACGTACTCTTCGGGACTTTGGTTCATTGTGAAAATGAAAACCCAGCACCGATAAAAACTTCGTTGTTCACTTTTTCGAGTCTCGCGCGTTTCACGTGATTTTGCGTTTCACAAAAAATCAGTCAACGCGACGACTCGATCGCCACGCAGAGAGGCCAGAGAAAACGCCGCGTTCTCTCGAGCACGACGGCGCGATCACTACTCGACGTTCGAGCCTTCGCAATCGCGATAGCGTTCAACCACCGGCCGCCTCGCTGGGCCAACAGACGAGAAGGGGAAATCATTCTTCTTATAGGCGCACCGGCCAACGCGTCAAATTTACGGCTTTTTTGGAACTTTTTTTTCAACCTGCTATTTGGGCTTTTGGCATTCAACTTTTCGATCTTCGGAATGTTTCAAAAACATATTTCAAGGTTTTTTAAAGCAATTTTTGGATTATTTCGTTGCGGATTCCTTTTGTAATCTGAAATGGCATCGAACAATGTCGGGTACAACAATTTGTAGGGTGTTGAAGAGAAAGGCTTCTTCATAGCTTCTCCTGAATGACTCACGTTCCATGTATTTCGCAGCTCGTCATCCGTTATTTCCCCCAAAATGTACAGTGGTGAAATCATTGCAAATTTTGTTCGGAAAAAACCAAAAAATTTCATCTGATCATATTAGTTTTGATTTCCGATGTAAATAGTAAAATGGTATGACTGTCATTTGTATAAACGTTGAAAAGGTCGAGACGACAGAAATAGTTGGAGTCGATATATCGAGCGCCCTGTATATGTAAATTCTAAGACATAATGCCACGCAATCGGAAAGTCTTGCTTATCATTTCACTATTTTTTTTTTTAACATTCGACTTTTAATAATTAATCTACAAAATAGCTTTTCAAATTAAATATAAAGTGGCGAAGATAAAAACCACATTTGTACTTCGAATCGTTTAATTTGAAACATCCAAATTTATTTCCAAACATAGTTCTATTTCGAATCGTTATTGTTCAAGGTTTCTAAAATGTAATTAAACTTTAAAGATGATTAAAATGGTAACATTAAAATCTTTTATACCAAGCGTTGGTAAAAATGATTCCGACTGCGAATAAATCGTGAATAAAAAAAAGGAAAGATTAATGGCAACGTTATTGGAATTGCAATGAGTGTACTGGTCTTTGAACACCATTGTTTCTAAGTCGCGGTATTTACCTAAAGTAATGGCGTCGTCACGTCTAGATAAGTGCGAATGACGATGATCAGTAATTTCCCAGTCTCGCAGTCTCACGTACCGTGAGTCATACACAGACAATTACCAATGACAAGTTGAGCAACGACTTTATCCGTTTTATCTCTAAGATTCAGAATTAAACGAGTTAAAGCAAATTTTTCTGAGCGGTAAAGATCACTGGTCTTTATTCCCAGACTTTGGGTTCCTGAAAATGACATATCGGCTACAATGCACTATCAGGAATTCGAAAGAACTCAAAATTGAATCAACGACATCGTCGTGCGTGAAAACAAAAACAATAAAACACAAAACTAAAGCTGTTGGATGCGATACTTTCTACACTCAAAAACTTTGCTGGAAGCTCAACGAATGCAAGCGCAGGCTAAATGTTTATCTTCTGATTCGCCCGATGTTTGTATTGCATGCAATTCGAAGTTTCCAAATTCTTGTTTGAATATTACTTCATTAACCCTTTCTCGACTCAGTTCTTGAAATCTTATAAATTTCCAAGAGAAAGGGTTAATCACGGCAAAATGGAAAAAACAAGTACATACCCAGATTCTGTAGTAGGGTTATTGTTATTGAGAACGCGATTCATGGTCATGTTGTTGTTAGTGGAATTGAAATCCGTCTCGTTTACTCCCATCATCGAGATCCATTCTCGCATCGCTTCTTCCTGCGCCTCCAACGAATTCACGGAACCGTTCACATCGTGCAAATTAGTCGTCGAGTTCAATCTACAATACAATACATCCCACCATGTAAATCCTATCCATCGTTTCCCTCCATTTCCATATTTTCTCAATTCTTTTACCGATAGGTCACATCACCCCCGCACGAGCTCGCGTCACTCCTCTCATAATCCATCATCAAATCATCAGAAGCGATAGACTCGCAAGATGACAAAGTGTCAATGCTTCTCGTCCGCGGCAACTTGCGACCATGCATCGGGCTGTTCTCCACGCTTTTCCTCTGTTGCATTTGACCTGAAAACCAAACCCAAAATTAGACAATCATGAAAACAATCAAAGCCACAAATGATTTCCCAAAACTTACAGATTTTCGGACTGGATTCGACCAGAGTATTGTCGGTGTGCGACTGGCTAATCCCGGACTGATTCTCGTTACCGCCCTTGACCGTGTCATCGAAAACCAAACCCGGCTGGTCCGCAATTTCATCGTCGAAATATTCCCGACCCTCGGACAAGCTCAGCGAGTTCGAGGCGTTCGTGGGAGTCCCGGGACTGTCGTCGTCGGCAGCATTCTTTTCCACGACGCGCTCCTTCTTCGAAACTTTGCCCTCGGACTGCGTAATACTGGCTGTCGGGCTGTCAAAGAGACTATCGACCGGCGAAGTCTCGTCATCTATCAGAGTAGTCGTAGTCGCCGCAGCAGCGGCGAATTTCGGGTCCTCGATAGTCAAAAGAACCGAGCGCAGCGCGCTCTTCGGCATCGCGCCGTTGCTAATTTTCAAAAACTGCCCGGAAACCGACATCGACTGCCTGCCTTCCTCGCTGGAGCTCAACGAGTACTCGTCAGCCATCGCTTCTCCATGCCCGTACTCCGGATCATCCGAGCTCATAGGACTAAAGTCAGATTTTATGGAGGGAATTTTCTCGGAGCGCGATCTGTCCTTGTAGCCTTTTTCCTCGCCGAGACCTTCGTCGTAGCCTTCCGAGGACGTAGTGGACATCGAGGTCGTCGAATCATTGTACCTGTTGTCCTTATTCAAGATCCTCTGATACTGCGTCGTTCTCTCGCGCACCAGACCCGTGTTCAGGTTCGGGCTGGCGAAAGTCTTGGGCAGCGGAATCACGGAAATCTCGGTAACCGTGCTGTCGTCGTCCACGTCTCGCACGTCGAAGCTTTTCCCGTTGACGACCATTCGAAGGTTCCTTGCTCTTCCGTACCCGTCGCGCCTGGCTCTTCCGGATCCTCCGCCACTCGAGTAGTCCTCGGAGAAGCCGTGCTGACTGCCGATCCCGGAATCCTCGGTTCCCGATCCTTCCTTCGAGCCCGCCAACCGCGGCGGCGTCGCGACCTTGCGGCTTTGATTCACCGCAGTCTTGGCGATTTTCGAATTAGTGTCCGTCACTCGTACGGCGTACTGCGGTTGCGGCAGATGACTGCTGTGGAGCACGTATTTTCCAACGGATTCCGTGTACTTTCCAACGGATTCCAAGACGTTGGTCCTTCGAACGGCTTCGGGATTAAAGGCCGGGATCATCACGGGCGATGCCCGGAGTCTCGAAGACGAAACGGTCCCGTAAGTCGGCTTGTCCTCATTATAGTGACCAAAGTTTTGCCCGCTGGAAACGTCGCTGACTTTGTCCGTGTACTTGGGCTGGGGCTGACGAAAACCGAAGCGATTTGTGCGAACGGTTAAACCGGCGGCTTCTTTTTTAGGAGGAGCAAGTCGCGGTGTTGAGCGACCCGACGACGACGTGTTGATAACTCTCGCGTGATTTCCTTCTTCGTCGTGTCTTCGATTGTGCTCCGGACCCGCTGACTTTGAACGCGGGTGCAGCACAGCCGTCTCCGTTGGATTGTTCATCACTGGGACCGGGATACCAGAAGCATTGCGCCGACGAAAGCCGAAGGATATCGCGGTGCCCCATGTGTGCGGCGTATTTTTCTTCGAGCTCTGAAAATAGAAAGGCGATTAATTCGTTTGATTCTTTCTAATCGAATGAGAAATTTCGGGTGTGAAAATCGTTCCAAGATTCGCGTGTCGAAATATTCAACGAGAGATAAGTTAATCGATAATCCAAGGGAAGGTCGTGTCGAATGTTAATGCCAAGGCTCCTCAAAAACTTTCGCACCTTCGCGATTATTCAATTTCATCGCTTCCTTTCGTCACGTTCTTAATTTCCTCGCGATCGAGGCTCTCTAAACTATCGAAAAAAGGTAAAAGTTGCGCCATGTGCGCTCCACCCAGCGAGCTGTCAAGTGGGAAACCATAAAGGCTCGGGCAGTTTCGGCTTCGATAATAATTATCGACCAGAGCCGGCAAAGAGCCGCGTTTGGCACTGCGCCAAGAGCAAGCTCTGATAAATCCGCACCGCGTTTTCATATAACTTAGTTGCATTTAATCGCCTCATTTTCAGGATCCACCCAAGAGCTAAACTGCGTCAACTTCTTACCGCAATCGCGCCGTCTTTTTCATTTTCGTAGATGTCATCTTGGTAGCGCGATTCGTAGCGGAACTCCATGTCCCTCAAAGCTCGAGAATAAGCCATTGCGCCGCAGAATCCTTACACGAGACCGAGCATGTCGCGAAAGCAAGATGTGCGCTCTTGGGAATATTTTTAACCGGCAAACTGGAGGATTCTGTTGAAGCAGTGAGGCGACTCTTCTCTTCGGAGAGATCACATTGCGATGAACGGTCACGCTTCCCTGGACTTGATCGAAGACGACGACTTTATGGACACCGAGCACGGAGTGGCAGCAATTCGATATGCTGCAGACGAGGAGAAGAACAGATCGATTGCAAGCGACGCGCCGGCGTCGTGACGTCGCGGTGTGGAGGAAGACTCCAAGCGTGGGCACGAATGAACGTTTTATCAAACGAATGCTTTCTCTGTGTTTTAAACGCGAGAATTTAAATAGTCGCTTTAATTTTACCGATTTTTAAGCCCCTCGCCAGTTTATTTTTCGGGCTTTATTGGTTCTTTTACGTGGCATAAAATCGTACTTGCCTGATTCTCGGCCATGGCAATCAAGGTTCTTTTTTAAATAAACGATGCTTTTGCGAGAGAGGAAAGTGTTCTCGTGGGGAATATTATTTGTCTTTCCAGTTGAAAAAACAGAACGGGGAAGCGGATAGATAACGCGAGTCAAAGGACTCATCGTGTTCTCACGAGGCGCATTTTTACATTGAGAAACTGGCCTTCCAGGCCTTCCCTCGTTAACTGTTCTTACTCGTACGACTCTTTGAACCAAACTGTCGTCTATGTTTAACGTGTCTTTTATAATTTCAACCGCTCCGTTTTATGCACATTCAACCCAAGTTAAGACGAATATAGAACAGTTTGGGTGTGAGATTTTGAGACTACAAGTAAATATACATCGCACAAGAGGACTGGAATATAAGTGCAGTGATGATTCATAAGTTCCACTTCACTCGCGTACTATTTTATCGAAATATATTGCTGATCAAACGAACTTCCTGTTTTATCAGAGCTTATGTATTTTTTAATCTGCTTTATAAATAAATTCACCTTGTTATTGCACTTTCTTCGAACTGGATTATTCGATCGAGTATTTTTGTTCGTTTAAAGAGTAAGATTACGTCACGCGTGAAAAAAGGCTTTAGGTCTTTCGAGCCGGATAAGAAATCAGCAAAGCTGTTGTTCGCGTGCGAACTGCATTTTCCAGTTTCAAGTTCGCGTGAAAGTGAAATTGCGGAGGAATAAGTAATAATCGATGATTTCTTGTGGTTAATTTTTGAATGAAAAGTTAATTATTGTATTACAAATGAAATTGCTCCTGCTGTAACGAGTGGATCTTCGATTCCGCAAGGAAGTAGAACTTGAATTTAAAGAGAGTAGAAAGCAGACCAGTATAATTTTGTTTTCCATCTTAGGACGAAGTAAATCCTGTTTAAAAATGGCAACATGTTCTCAATACGCAGTACGGTCAATCGATAGTTCAAACTTCAACTGGTATAATCCTATGATGCAAAAATCTAACTCATAAGGCTTCCAAAGAGAAATTTAATCTGTCAATTTCGATCTTCATTTCAATAACACCATTACGAATGCAAAACTTTTTATTTATGGAGAATCATCATTTTTTCACTTTTTACAGTTATTTAATCGGATAACAAATTATTTTGGTATCGAAATTTTTATGGGTTTACATTCGTCACAATTCAAACAAGAAAATAATTGTAAAAAATATTTATGTTCGCGTTTTGTGTTGAAAAAATTTTTCGATCGAGTTCCGATAACCTTTGGTACAACAATTACCGTGAAAACTACACTGTTCCACATTTGAAAAGAAACTATGTACAGTTAAGAAATCGTAAGAAAATATTGATAACTGATATGATAAATGTAACTAATTTTTTCGCGTTTTAACCTTTCAACGGTTAATGTCTTCTCACCTTTTGTATTTAAAAAGGTAAATAATTTCTTCGATCGTTTCCAGTCCTGAATTAATTGGCTGGATTCGAAATTTTCAGTAAAAAGACTTGCCAAATGATATGCATTACGAACTTCGATTCAAAGTTCGTTCGCTCGAGACCTTATTTTTTTGCCAGAAAAACCCAATGATATTTATAGAAAACTTTTAAAAGTTTAATATCACGTAGTAATAACTCATTTTCAACATTTCTGACTCCGAAATATCTTTACAGTTTTGCCGTGCAAGGTTCAAGTGTAACGAAAAGATAAATAAACGAAATAAAAAATATTGCAACGATACCGACAGAGTGTAAAAGTCCAGTCACCGCAGAATAAAAGATGGCAGCAGAATAAAGTTTCGCAACACTGCAGATTTCTACGTTGTCTCGATTCGCAAAACTTGAACCGACGAAATCATTAAACTGAGAAAAGCGTAAACTTTCGAGCCTATAAATCGAGAAAAGGTGATTTTCGGCATGTAATATTTTTCTGCATTCAATTGCTATTGTTACAAGTGAAATAAATCATTCCGCTGCGAATAATTTCGTGAACATCGTGAATACTTGGGCTGTATATCATTCACTGAACAT
This sequence comes from Zelostemma sp. ZL-2020, assembly GCA_022816865.1. NCBI lineage: Eukaryota > Metazoa > Arthropoda > Insecta > Hymenoptera > Platygastridae > Zelostemma > Zelostemma sp. ZL-2020. The sequence continues at coordinate 10,551 of JABFQM010000445.1, read as the reverse complement.
ATAAATCGCCTAACGGTTGAGGCATTTGTGAATAATTGACCTTTCACTGCGCCTTTGCTAGGTTGTACAAAATTCAACTTATACTTGTCTGTCCAGAACAAACTTTTTCCCCTTTTCCGTTATAATGAGCGATACAATCAAACATGGAAGGTGAAAAACGACAAATGGAGAAACCAATTAGTCAATTAAAAATCGTTGACATGTTTTACTAAATTCAACAGCTTTCTCACCGTTTTTAACACCCACTTTAACATTGAAAGAAAGAAAAGTAAAACACCGTGAAGGCGAGATTTTATTACTTCTGAAACGAGAGGTAATATTTTTAAATAAAGACATAAAAAATTACGTAATGTCTTGAATTACATGAAAATTATTTAATAGATATCGTAGGTTTCATTCTCACTCTTACCGGCAAAAAATTCTCGACTTCTACTCCAACATTGTCGAGTCTACATATTCTTCGCATGCGGAGAAAGCACGCGAGTACGAAACACCTCTGCAAACGAAGCGTAAATGATACAAACACATTCACAATTTGTAATTAATTGTTACGACTTTCATTACAAGAAGTTATTAGAAGCTATAACCTGTTAATGCGTCTTCCTCGTAGGAAAACAGGCAAAAAACGCATTTTTCAAAAGCTTTCGATGCAAAACGGTAAATGAACGTTTTTCAAATTTTATTGTTGTATAAAAAACAACCAAGTTCAATGAGTCGAGATATGTGAATGAAAAAAGCGCATTTAATTAACATTGAGCGTATCAAAGTCGTTACTTATTTCAGTTATCATATTGCCACGGTATCCCAGCTGAATTTAAAGTTCGGTATCGGAAAAATGCAACGGTAAAAAAAACAGCGCAAAAAAGAGTACGTATTTTGCAACAACGTCAGAAGTAGAAAGTTTTGCATGACAAAAAGTCCCGCAGAGTTTCACAGCCTAATAATGCGACTAAGATATTAATGCAATACCTTTTCCCGCATTTATATAAAGGAAACAAATATTTGAAATCCAGCGGAAAAACAAGCGAAATCGGAAATATCCGGCTCGAAGGATCAACCTTGTGATGTAAGCGATTGGTAAAAAATATCATTAGCGCCGATTTCTCGCTCATTTAAGATTCCATGATCCTCCGTTTATAGAAGAAACAGTTTTCAGGCCACTTAATTTGCTTGAATGATCACAAGACGCTAACGATACACGAAAGAAGCTGTAATTACAGTACCAGTTTGGTACGTAACTGTAATTAAAGTAGGCGAGATACATGCGCAAAATTATACCTCATTATACGAACAACACCCTGAATATTCTGGAAAAAACCCTGGTACATTTGTCGAAATATGACCTTGGTTCATTTGAATGTTGGGAATAATATATTTCGTAGATGAATAATTTGTTCGAGTGAATGTGGGAGTGAATTGAAGACTGTGCGAGAGCACTTTCATAAAAGTCAGTGAACCTTTTGAACGTGAACTTCAGAGTTACCGGCAACTCCTTAACAACCTGACCCATTAGCTTTATCCGCATGATTGTATGTTCTCGCGAATGTATTGGTGATCATGAAGATTACACAAGAGTCGTGTGGATTTCAGTTAATGTGCCATGAACAAGGATTGTTCATAAAAGTTACATCGGGAAAGGATTCGTAAAATCAGATTAATTGGAACTCGAAGTGGTTAAAGGTAAATAGATAGAGAAACATGAAGCCCATCCGGATTAATTAGAAAATGATAAAGCGCGCGGTAGAACAAGAAAATTGCGTGTACTTATTGACAGAAGCAATTATTTCCAACGCTATTTCTGTACCAGGAAAGTTTCAAGTGAAAAATGAAAAACGATCGCAGAGCTTCGATTTACCAACTGCATTTCGAGAAGTTTAGAAAATCGGGTTGCGATGAAAATAAATTTCGCAACCGTCATTGATATCGTGCACAAACTCCAGATTTCACAACTCATTGTGACCTGAAATGAAATATCTTGTTCCACGATATGACTTATCCGTAGGTTAATTAATGCTTGTTAGTAACTCGATATTTTCTTTGATTAAAATCTTTTGACACAGTGTTCCACGAATTCTTTTATAGTCTGCTATTGAAAGTGCTTCGAACGAACGACTTTATTTCGGTTCAATTTCTAGCTCTCGCAAGCCAGTTCTAGTGATGGTATCGATAGTGAAATTACGAGATTTCTTTCCGTCGTAAAATCTCGTTTACTAAGATTTGGTACGGCAAGGTCAATTCTGCGTTAAAACAGAGAAATAGTCACGTTATTTGTGGAAGCCGATAAAAAAGATTACAAGTTCCACCAAATTTTACCCAGCTTTCAGCCTAATTGCACAAATTTCCGCTTTTTGAAACCGAAGATCGCTTCGCAATTGAGGAAGTGTTTGAGATGATATCTCGTACATTCATATTTTTCATAAAAATCGCTATTATCGTGACAAAAATGTTCGTCAAGACTGATACATTATTATTTACGTGAAACCGTTTACGCAAGTATAAATTGAAGTTGAAATTTGATGTGTACAACGTTTCTACAACGTGAACTCAAGTAGTACATGGAGCGATATCAGTTTTAGACAGGAAAAGTACACGTTGGCAAGAAAGTCATTATTACGGTCGCGGCAGAGGTGGAACAACACCAGGAAGAATGAAAAAAAGGAAAGGTGAGAGTACCGAGAGGTTGCTTTGTTTGAACAGGTTAATAAGGTCAAAATTGCTGGTCTATAAATCGAGAGGAATTTCTCCCCTCTATAAAGTACAAGAAACAATGCATTCCAATTGGACGTTACGAATGAACTCGAAAATATTTCTTAAATTGACACGAAAGATTGCCGTTTAATTAAAATCGTTAAAACTTGGGTTTCTATCAGTTTGTAATATTCCCTCGTCGATTCGAACTCTTGCTTTGGACCAGGCGGATCAATGAACCACGCATTGCGGTTCTTCGTGCCTGAAGAGCGAAGCAGCTCACCGGCAGACTCGCCGAGATTGGCCCTTGAAAGCAGGTCACACGGAGCTCTGCAATGGGCCAGCCTTGTAACAGGGAAGATCTTTTTTGCTGATTTCAATTTATTACCATCCGATACCCGAGAAAATGGCATGTGATCGACAGTACTTTCTCGCACGAGTCTTGCTTTTCTTGAATGCCGATCTGTGTTGCGAGAGAAGTGCCAGAGGAATATTCACTTGCCAACGACTTGTCACGGTTGCCAAATTCCGTTACTCGGAAAATCACATTTAATTCAATGCGTTTCCGATTTTGTCTGTTCGGAGATCGCAATTGGACGCTCCAAATACTGCGGTTATTAAATTAAAAACAAGGCATCGAAAATTAATTATCATTGGCAACGCTGCAAGCGAAGAAGGAATGTCAAGTAGGCAAAGAAAAAAAATCGCTCAGGCGTGAATGAAGATTGGTAAAAGCGAGAGCAGATTGGGCGAGTCTGCAAAGCCACGAGCTAATTTAAACAGGATCAACATTCCGGCAAAAAATCGTCGTTAATTGAGCGAAAAGGATTGTACGAAAGAAAAGAATTTGACGCAACGTTTTCGACAATTTTCTAGAAAGGTTAATAAAGCTGAATCGGAAGTGAGAATTCGAGAATACGAAAAACACCGGCTGTTAAATTAATTTTTCCAGACGAGCAGACATAAATCTCATGGAACGCGTGTCTTCGCATCTATTAATCTAACGAGTGTGAAATCGTGTATGCTAAATGAAACAGTCGAGTGTACGTTAAGCAGAAACCGAGATTGAACAAGCGGTAACGCGAACTAAGCATATCACCAAGACATTAAGCTTTAATGAATATTAAGTTTAGCCGAGTCAAGAATTAATGAGCGAATATGACAACTCAATAAAATAATTAATTTCACCTGAAATGTGAAAGGACGTAAATAAGAAGTCCAAAGGCGCGTAAAGATCATTAACATGATCGCTGAGATTAGAGAGCACGCGCCAGTTAAGGCAAAGAGTTTGATTTATGGAGAAATCGATTCCGTAACCGATAATTACGCCGCGGATGAGCATTATGCAGATCGAAACGTGACCAATTGGCCCGAAATTCATGGTCACGGTCCAGCTGCTGCCACGCTCTTTCCCAGTTCTCATTCACCCTCTGATCTTAATTAGTTTCTCCGTAATTACCCCGCAATTAAGTGAAAATAACAGTTTTCCGCTACACATATTCATGAAAAAAGTACCCAACAACAACGAAGGCCGTGCGAACTCAGCAGAAAGTACGTAATGAGAAAACGGTGAAACAAAGCTCCTTTGATACTCCTAAGATAATGGGTTAATAAAGTTTTAATGAAGAAATCTTGTTTCCGAGTTCCAGTTCTTGAAAATAACAGTACCGAATTTTTATAAAACATAAAAAATCTACATTTTCATCGCTTTTTCAGCCTAACATTGAATTGAATTCTCGATATCAACGGATTATAAATGAGTGAAATTTGAAACGGCGATTCATGAGGAGAAAAAAGATTTGATCAATGAAATGGATCGCGGCCATTAAGAAACAATGAGTCAAGGAGAGGAAGGATGTGTAGCAAATATCAATATACGTTCCATGAGGTTTATGAAGGACTAACGATCTCTTTATGCGCACTACAACCGAGTAATGGGCGTCCTACGATCAGAAATTCCGATCTTACAACACGTCTGATAAATTGTATGACTCGTTGCTTCTATGAACGGTTTTGTGCGTGAGGATAACTCGATCGGGACTCGTCGCGAATTAACATTTTATTGTTAACTACGGTTGACAAAGGAAACTGCCGCGTTGTTCCATTGTTGAACAGTATTTCTCTTCGCGAATTGAGTAATCTAACAGATGCTTATTATCGCTGTCTTCATAAAAACATTACGAGATCATTCAATTATGTAACGATCATTCCAGTAATTGACAAATCATTGTTACCGCTTTTTCCTTTGCAAAAAGAGTTTAGAACAATGACGATTTTGCCTGAACTTGATGAAATAGTTCGGTTCTGAAAGGCAAGAGTTTTCTCATTTATTTTTCGAGAAAAGATTATTGATCTCCAGCGGTGAGTAAATGAGTGGCAAGAGTTTGACAGGTTATCATTGCACCGCGATCATTACGTCAGATTACACCTACTCGGGTCACTGAAATGCCCGGGACTCTCTATTCCATCTACAGTTAATTTTCAAATGTGAAATGGATCTCTCAAGAATTCTTAAGAGATTGGCTTACAGTTGATTGAAGCCGCAGAAGAAACAGAAGATTAATGCACTGCAAAAACATCCGAATGAACTTTTTTTAAAGTGAATTGCAGTCATTTCGTATCATTAATAACGGAACAAAATTAGTCATTGTATTCTGTTTATTTTTCAGGGTGGAAGATGAAGGATGAATCATGAATTTTTGTACTTCGATGATTCGACGGATTTCGCAATGAAATGACTCTCAGAATTCTTTTCGCTATCTCTGATTCGTCGGCTGTGCACAGTACATTGACTGTAGAATGTCTTGGATTACATACGCGGGATTCCTCCGATACCGTTCTTTCTCTGTGAACAAGCACGCTGCGAGAATAACACAGGATCAAAGTGACGCGATGAATTATTAATATTTCACTCTCTTTCGTATTTATCCACTCGTCGTGACGTTCGAAATGATGCAGTGTTAATAAAGCCTTGATAAAAATCGGAGAAAGTTTTCGCGCGATGCGATAAATAATCGAATCTCGAAATATTTCGTCTTCCGCAATTTTTTAACCGAACAATCAACGGAAAAAAGTTTCTCCGTGAAAGTAAAATGATGTTTCCGCGTGATAAAAATCGTCTTCGGCGATGCGGGGAACGCGAGGTCGAAGCACCTTTGGAATAAAGGGTCAGAGTCATTCTCATCTTTCGGAGAAGGCAGGAAGTTCCGTATGGCGTGACAACTCGTTTTCGCCCGGTCGAGAAGCGCTGAAAAACTCACCTTATTCTTAGCGGGCTTTTCCATGATGCGGTAAGATGGCGAGTAGCCGGATGCTGCGATGACAGCGTCCGCCTTACGAGACACGCATTGCCCCATATAGATTCCCCGACCTCTCTCGAGCACAACCTGAAAAAATTCCCCGATCAACAAAAACATTCTCCAACTCTCGTTTCCCGCTATGAAATGAAAAAAAGCATCCGAAATTCGATCCTGTTATTTGCCGCGCGAGGAAATTCGTTAGTCGGTGCAAAATAATATCCGATAATTGTGCTTTCACTGTCCAGATAATGCAGAAGAAAGCAAACGCGAGTTATGGCGTTGCTATCGCGCTGAAATTGCACGAGTTCGCAAAGTGCAACTGGAATAATTGCAGGCTCAAGGTCCTTTTTTGCAGCGCGTAGGTGCTTATTAGATTCCAACCGCGCTGCCCACGATAGTTTTGTTTCGCTGGAAAGAAACAGAAGCGGGAACAAAAGTATCGCGATCGCGTTGTTTCAATTTCCCACATTGGCTTGCGAACTTTATTCGTATCGGATTAAGCACGAGCAATTAAAATCGCTCTTTGGTATGGCTTTTTTTTCATTAGCCCCCGGCTGAAATACGAGCTATGAAGTTATAAAGGCACGACGTCTTTTTCCTCGGCTTCGTGCCGCGGCGATTTTAGTGGTAACAGGGGTCTTACGGGGCACTGAAAAATTCTCCCCGGTGGCTAACAACTCCGAGGTAATAATATAACGCGCGGAGAAACGTGTCCAAGGCTTCGAAGGAATATGCATGCTCTGCACGTTGCCTCAGTCGTCGCAGAGGTAAAAAAAACCGGTAAGGAATTCTCTGGGAATGATAACTTGTTCAAATCTTTTGTGAGATTCCTTCGAATTGGTTTTTTAAAGGCGATTAGCCATGGGAAATTTATGGAAATTTGATACTGCAGTTGGAGATTGTTTTATTGAGGCGGTAATAATTGGAGACGTTTACGCGCGATGAGAAACTCGCTGTGAAAATGCAATTGCGGGGCAGGATGTGAATATAAACGGGAATTATTACATATATATTTCCGATCTATGAAGACATCTGAGAAAATACGATGCTCTTAGCGAAATAAGCATTGAAAATGACCGTTATGGCTGATGAATTTATTTACTGAAGGATGTTAAGTTCAAACGCAAATGACCAAAATCGATGAAGAATTTGAAAAACGTGTTCAATTCTTCCTCTTTAGCTTCAGAGGAATGCTCTCAAAAATGCGTGAATCGATGTCACGGAGATTTTTTTATTATCTCGGGACTTTTTTATGTTTCGTAGCACTCAAAAAAAGTAACGGGAGCTTATTTACTCATTGAGTGCCCACAAATTATTTGTATGCATAAGAAAGACATTTGCGTGTTCAATCTTTCACTTTTTAACTTAAACAAGAAAACATTGTCATAGATGAAAGTGCCACTTATTTCGGACATTTCTTGAAGAAATAGGCATGAAAAGTAGTAAATTATGAGCTTTTGTTTATTCCTTGAACGTCAATTTCAGTCATTTAACTATAATTTTTTGATAGTCAATTGAGACGAACAGATTTCTAAACCCATAAAATTGTTGTTTTATCGCCTACAACATTCGCTCATAAATTAAACGGTATGGATGTTTGCAATAAAAATGTTTATGGATGTTTGATTCAACGTTAAATGTCGAATGAAAAGACACCAAAGAGACGAAAAAGCCAGAATTCAAGCACAATCTGTTTATTCAATTTTCCGTTACGCTTTGTTAATAAGGCGAAATAGTTTGGTTAATTTAACAAAATGATTAGTAAACTGTAACTTGACAAAATACTTTGCGACTTTTCTACTAAGATATGCAAAGACGAATGTACTTATCTTCATCTTTTATCAATCAAATTATACAATGGGATCAAGGACAGAAATACCTGCGACATCGCTTCAAAAACTTGAGAACTATTCTTTAGTCTCTACACTTCGATTCCATTCAGTGAACCTTTCTGTCAGCGTGGGAACAGAAATAAGCGGCCTGACATTGATTAAAGGCATGAAAAATTGAGAACGTTGATGTACGCCGACCAGAATCTTTTGATAAAACGTTCAATTGAAAACGGGTTAACAAAACTTTGCTGAAAGTAGTCCGGTCGTCTAATGCAAGGGTGATTTGGAAAAAATATTTATAATGCAACATAATTAATTTCATTTAATAGGCCAGCATAATTTATTTAACAATATCTTCTTCTTCATGAAAAAAATGCGCGAGTGAAAAAATTGTACAAAAATGCTCGTAACGAACAATTTAAAATTTCAACAGTTTTTAGAAATTTTAGAAATACAAAGAACGTGATTATTATCAACTTTTTCTACAAACAAAAGCTGTAATTTCAGACAAAACTCATGTTAAAAATAATTTTCAATTTTAATCGTAATCACGTTTTTCCCAGCCATGTCCATTACTGGGACATTTGTGCTTCCGACTGCTTAATTGCACGTAATTAAAAATCTAATTACAACTGTACAAAAACAAAAAATCCAACTTGTTTTTAAGAGAATTTTACATCGTTTACGAAAAGAACAGAATCTAAAAAGTTATTTTTCACTTAGAAATCAGGATTTGAATTTCGAATTTTTGCTCAGGCTCAAATTTTTTCGAAAATTTGTAATATTGAGGGTATTGATGCATTTGCATTGATGGTTTTATTGCACGTTTCACGGATTACCCGTTTTTTCAAAGGAATAATTTCATCTACAATAAGCGCACTTCGCTATCGCGAATGACCAGGGCCTTGGGCAGAGAACGGTTGTTCAAGAAACACGCTTCAAATTATTCCGGAAGTGGAGATAGCGGGTGCATGCATGCATACTCATCTGACTGGAAATAAATCGTTACAAATCATACGAATGATGATTAAACTACCACCACGTAAAAATCAACCATCCGAAATATCCTAAACGAAGTAAATTTGTAATTTCTTTGAATAAAAGCAACTTTCATTCCCGATTAATTCACTTAAAATCTCAAGAAAACCTTTTTTCGTCTAATTAAAACGTCATGGTTTCAAATTAGGAGGCGTGAATATGGAAAATCATTTGTCACGAGAGTGAATTCATTCGTAAAGTTTACGTGGGCGAGTCCTGGAATCTCCATTTTTTATCTTCATAGAAAAGCTACAATTTTAATTTCTAGATTAGAAATCTCCGGAAATTAACATCGGATGATGAAATATTCGTGCACTCGAGAAAAACTTTTTAACGGTGTTAATAAAAGCATGTTGAATTCGAGGAGCTTGTTTTTCAAAAACGCCAAATCCATCGCGATATATTTTGCATGCATTTGCCACTTTTCGACGTAAAAATGTTTTTGCAATATTTGTATCGATCAAAAACACTCATTCCAAGTGTCTCTCGTTTATTTCAAGTCAAAAGATAGCGGAACCTTTGATCCAGTTAAAATAATCGAGCGTTGGAATAAAATCAATTTTCCGGTCTCATTTTCAAAAGTTTTAGGATTTGGCGCTTTTTGGAACGAAGCTCCTCATTGGACGAGTTAAAATTTGCGCATGCACCGCCAATCCAATCACCAGAGCCCCTGCACCTTAGAAAACCTGCGAATCCCTGAAAAACAACGACTGTACTCACGAAAATGAAAATCCACGTCTTCCTCTGCCAGGGCCGACTCCCTTTTTTTTCAAACTCGCTGAAAAGGAGAATTCCGCGAAATAATGGAGTCGGTTTTGTTGACAGAACTCGCGCGGGGCGAGGGAGGACTTACCTGTTTTTGCGCTTAGCTTTTCGGACAAATCGCACAGGGTCGCGGTACACATCATAGAACTTGACAGGAATCAGCTGTAAATGACGGCCCGCGTGAACATGTCACACAATCGCGTAAACCCGACGAACGAAATGAGGCTTGGATCGCACAACACCTGTGATGTATAAAACACGTAGCACTACGGAGAAGCACACCGCACCACCTGTCATTCGAATATATTCGATAGTACGGAACATGCGTCGTGACTCGCCATCTCCCCACTACGTTTCTTCCTTCCCCTATCTACTGGGCGAGGGCCCGGGTTTTATATCATTTTCGCGGCTCGGAATTTCAGGCATTTCGTAATATTCTTTTTTCTATGAAACCGCGACTTTTTTAGTGCCACTTGGTGTACTGACGGTTATTGATTTGCTTTGATTTACGGGGTTCGTTCGGTTGTCAAATATTTCATTCAGCAGCTAGCGCCATCTGTGAACAAGTTCTAGAACCGCAGGGTCGTGTATTTTTATTTTTTTTTTGGAGATTTGTTGTTTTTTTTACTTTTTAGATGCGACGATGTTGTATGAACGTAACATGAATTATTTGTGATTTTGGTTTTTGATTTGATTGAATTTTTACTATCAAATCGGTAAGGAAGAATACATTATTCAATTTACATGATTATCCGATTTTATATGATAAATCGATTGATAAATTTGATAGTTTGGTGCTACTTAAAGTCGTTGATCAAAATATAGGCGAATTATATGATAATGTACTGTATATATCGATACATGTACTCAATACAATTACTTGGTGACCGAATGGTACAAGCAGTCGTGGCCGAGTGGTTAAGGCGTCT
>JABFQM010000444.1:0-35763 GCA_022816865.1 Zelostemma sp. ZL-2020 | reverse complement strand
ATTGCGCCTTTTGCTCGCGATCATTTACCGACACGTTTCATCGACTTTTATCGCAGCATCGATCGAAACAGAAAAAAACGGATCAGACTTAGAAATGAAGACGCAGCTCTGAAGTTGACACTAAATCTTTCTTCTCAAGACTTTTTTCGAGATCGCGTTCTCTTAAATTAAGAAAAAAATTGAATAAATTGCCGTAAAAAGTGGGAAAGACGAACGCAAAACCGGAATAAAAATTGTATAGAGATACAAAGTAGCGCGGTGATTACGATTCAAAAGACCGGGTTTAATGAGAATAATGAAGCTGGCATGATTAACTGGTTTTTGCGCTCTTACGCGAACTCCAAGAAACATTTTGCCAAAGGAGAAAAAGTGCGTTAATTCAACTATACCGGTTTTTTTTACATCGCATTAAGATAAACGTAATTCATCAATTTTCGCAATCGATAGCAGAGGCACGATTGATGTTTCTCGAGTACAATCAATTTTTGCGATGACATAAGCATTTTTTGCCGGTCTCGGCGACTTTTCCAGATCTCGATCGATACGCTTGTTTATTTTTTTTCATCACGTAACAAAATACACGGCAAGTACATCACGGAATACGCTCGGATACAAGACCTAAACAGGAAATCCTTCTTTCAGGTAATTACATGACTCGCTTTAATTTCCAAATTACCGAAGTACTACCCAAACGAATAATTTCCTCGAATGCATGCTCGACTGTGTTCTATTACTTCTATTATCTCATCGCGCGAGAAACCCAAAGAATTTTTCGATAGAGCCGTAAAAATAAGACGGATCGTTCGCAAGCATTTTTTACTTTCGAAAAACATGCGCGCAAACGAGTAATTCTGTAAAATCCATTTCTTTCGAAAAGTCATCGAGTCTCGCGTGAATTGAACGTTAACGAGAACGTGATGCAATTCCGAATGTTCCCACAGGCTTCCTACATATTTTTTCGAAGTCGAATTTTTAGAGAGAAAACTAATTTACTGGATGTAACTGAACAAACATCACCCGAAGAACGGGGACGTACTTTTATTGCGTTTTTTTCTGTATTTGTGTTGTAGGTCGGAATAGAAATATGCTTGTAACAGGGAATACGAGGACCGAAATCATTTCCTACGTGCAAAAAAATTGCGTTTCCGATGACCCGCGAAGTTTTATTACAGCGGCCAAATAATACTTTTTCGAAAGCGCACGGGAAAATATTTCTTAATTTAAAAACAACGAAATCAATCCAGTCAATTTCACGGCGGTTGTTTATCTTTAAACGTTCGTTTTCATCGGGCATTATTTTTGGAAAATTGATTCGACGTTGTATTTCAGCTTGTAATTGTTTTAATCAAAGAGAATCCAAATGCATGCGTATCACGTGTTACGTGCACGTTGCATCGCAACGTACGTACACGCACGCTCACACACGCGCGCTGAATCATCTCGCGTTACTTTCGCTTTCTTTCGCGAATACTGCCTTTACACACACGCGAAAAGCCGCGTTCGCGATGAAATGAAAATACTCGCGACACGCGTGAATTTCGATTTTTCTAGAAGATTCGATAAAATTAGCATATTTATAACACGACTCGCATAATATCACAACGAATTAAAAATACATTGTATTAATGCTGCACCACATCGCATTACAATTTTCGATGTTTTTATCGACAGCATCACCAATCAACATATTCATGATGAAATATGCTACTATTGCATGCTGCGCTACTGCAATTTTACATAAATATAAAAGTAGAAATAACAAATCATCAATTCTCTGCATTCATTTGAGCAAAAATTCCGATATAATACTCCCCAAATCGCGGTATCATTTTCAAGGTCGAAAGCATCACGAAACCAAAGTTACGATACCTTCAAATACAAAGTGCATCGCTGCGTCAAAGGAAAACCTGGACATCGTCATTCGTGTACGGTATAATAAGAACGCATTGTTATAATAAGCACCGACAGTAGTTTCTTTTGATAACATCGCGACGCCTGTACAAATGCACATTATCATGGATTCAATGCAATCTTAAAGTGCGCGGCTCATTATTCGCGTATCAGTTGTTTTCCTGACTTTATTTGCTTACGGAACCACGTTTCCATTTTTCATTATTCTTATTCCCGTGGCGAAATCGCGCTTTTCGCAGGGTCTACAATGAAGAAACCCGTTTCTTTTTGACTCGAAGAAAAATACCTGTTTCGAGGATCGTCCAACATCACACGACGCTTATCCTTATCGATAAATTTTTTTTGCCAATCCTTTGTTTCCGGGTTGCACTGTCAAACGTGTCGCGCACCTACATGCACGGACCAATCACGGACTCGAGTGCATTTCAAAAGCCGCCGATAAAAACCGTTAACCAACACATCGCGCCTTTTTATGTTGCCTCGGAAACGTGCGAGTACACGCTGTTCACCGACGAGGCGCAATAACAATATACGATACGTACAAAAACTCGTTTACTTCGAGACATTTCGATGAGCGGCAAATCACCGAAACACACAATTACAGGCGTATCATGCGAGCTTCTGGTTCACACTGGGTCGAGCGCATACGCGCGCCGCTGGCCGGAGGCAAAACTTCGAAACTGTACCGAAGATACGGCTTTTTAATTGTTCCGATAACGCACTCGGAAGAACGAGAAAAGAAAGGCGAAATTCAAAAAATGCGCGACCACTGAAAGAGTCGATATTTTATTCATGACATTTCGTATTTGCACGCCGGCGTGTAAATTCAAAGTTGATTATAATGATCGATAAGTTTGTTTCGGGTAATTATGTTTATCTTCAGCGACGTTAAACGCGCACATTAAATGCAACGAATATTCATTCGGAATCCCGCCCGAAAAACACATTCGCTTCCCGGCGAGTTGCATCACTTGCGAACTTGGAGCAATTAAGTAACGAACCGCTTTTGGTTTCACAACTCCAGAAAGCGTAAACAAGGGTCCGCGGTTTCAAGAAAAGCGTACAATCTGTTCACTATCACTCGATGAAAAATCTTAAAAAGAGACTTCACGATTATAGGAAAAAACGTGTAACGCAAAACAGAGCACGAACGAGCGAAGCAGCGAACCTCGCTCGGTGAACAGCCCGCGGCCCTGCGTTGTTTGTCTCGCGAGTGGCCTGTTTACATGTTGACTCTGTTTACGCGTTTCCCCTTCCACGCAATCCGTGCGCAGCTCACCGTCATTCCGTCCCCCTTCCTCGACCACCCGAAGCGTCGCCACACGCGAGCGTCTTTGTCTACGGAGCTTGCATTTGACTATATACACGATACAGAGCCGTTCTTCCCTCTCGTTTCATCTTCGAGCACCATAACATGGTATCGACACGCTTCGTTCATTCGCTTCGTGCCGTATGCGCCTATACCAAGCACTCTTCGCAGAAACATTTCTCTTGCACGCTCCGCTCCCTCGAAATCCCCGCGACGATATCGCACGCGTCACACGAGAAACGCACGATTCGATTCAGATTTTTATTCCACGTTGCGCAACGCCGATAATTTATTCGGAGATCGTTTTTTCGGCTTGATTCGACGATACCATATTGTCTCACCAGAGTCGGCCAGGACTACTTGGGGTCTAAAAGCGTCTGACTAGAGTCCGGAAGTATCTACTTCAGCGCGAAAAATAAACTGTTTACAAACCTCTGCGAGGCGAAAAACAGATTGAAATCTTTATGAAATCGGAACAAACAATTGTTTATTGGCTCGGTCACCGATGATCATCGATTTTTATGGCTTTACTCATTGCTCATTTCCGATAAAAAATTTTCAATTAGTCCCCTATTTCATCGGCATTAGAAAACGAAATTGACAAACATTTTTACGAGGAAAAGCATGTAGATGCCGATCGATTTGGGCGCTTATCAATTAATCTTATCGGTGAACCGTGCACTCACAGCGCGGGTGTACTTGAATCGTTTATCTGCCGATCGAGAGAATACTTTTCGCAACAACGAACCTGTTCAGTGTATGCTTCGGTAATAGCGAGTTAATTGCATTGTCATCCATGCTCCTCAACGTTGGATCATTTACATGGGCATAAAAGTCGTTCGTTCCATCCCGCGGATTCACGATACAAGTACACAAATGTACACCGGCTTCGAGAGTCGAGTGGATTGTCACCGTAAATTGTCGGCTCGTTTTTATCAATGAGAAAGTCGCGTCTAATCTTTTATCTTAATTCGTGATTTTTTGCTGTTCATGTTAATTAACCTTCCAGCGGCGAGAGTACTTCGTAGACGGGTCGGGTTTTGTTGTTATAAATCGTTTAATTTATCGTGAAACGTTTGAATATTTATTGGGTTGATTTCAAAACAAGATCGCGAGCAAATTTTATGAATACAACCATTCTGTTGACGATTAAAAATAATTTCAAATCCGATAAAGTTTTGACTGGAAGAGTTATTTTTATTGTGGTTAAAAATAAAAACCACTCTTACGAATTGAATTTTTTGTTTCGAAATGACGTTTCTTTTGGAACGATAATAACTCGAGTTATTATGCCAGTAAGAATTTTTAAATGCTTTCTTTAATAGACAATTATCACCTCAATGTTTAAAAGTATTTCGAAATGCATAAAGATTAGGAAAAACTAGTCAAGAAATTGTAAATTACTCCTCACTAAAAGGAGGGCTCAAAAATCTTAAAAAAGATTGAAAAACGCGAATAAAAAAGAGAAAAAAAGGCGAAAAAGATAAAGCGGGATTCGTAACGCAGAACTGGACACGCGGAAAGAGCATTAAGGATCGAAATTGTCATGTAACGCCCCTGTATATGGGTCGGTAGGATTTCATTCGGGAGAAACATAACAGCATGCGAGCGAGTGAGAGTTCGAAGATAAGGCATAATCCGGTGGCGAAAATTCATCCGGAGCCGTAGCCTCGTACAGTCGGCGCAGATATTGAGAGCTTAATACAAACTTAGCAAGCCCCAACACCTCCTCCCTTAGCCCCTGGAAAACAATAAACAGGCTGTACCAAACCATAGCCGATTAAACACGGCGGATTGGTCTCCGAAGCGAAATTTACCCTTTCGAATCGTGGAAAGTGCCCGGCACTCATCGAGCCGCATAAAGCGAGCTCTAAACAAGTTTTTCGGGGGAAAAAAAAGAAGACCGAGAACGCCATTATTAAGAACTTCATTCGCCATCGTTCCCCTTTTTACGGCTTCGTTCGCACGGAACTAATGGAAAGAGCCTTGGGCCAGTATATTTATTTAAAGCTAACTTCGTGAGAAATATATTAAAAGTCGAGGTGAAGGAACCGATTCGCCGGAATACTGTCGATTATGCCGCAATGTTGCGCGGGTTGTATACCCCCAGGGTTGCCTTCTTCCCGAATCATTGTCATTCCAACGTTTGGCTTCATCCGGATAATTAATAACGCGAATCTTTAGCATCAATAGAAACGCTCCCAAAACCATGAGGTTTGAAGTTTTTTTTTTTTTTTTTATTGAAAGAAAAACTTTGAATCAGTTCCTCTCTCGGGGAGAAAAGAAAGGCCGTTGGAACAGGGGGAAAAGAGAGAGAAAGAGAGCGAGAGAGAGAGAGTTTGCTAAGCAGCGAGAAAGGGGTTGCCCTGACCCCCGTCGACGGATTGATTGACGCCTCCGCCCTTCGCGATCGCGTCGTAAGTTCGAACTTTCCCCATTACGGCCAATATGCAATGTCTACCATAGCGGCATTCCGTTCACGGCGCAATAATGTAAAGGAACGAGTTAAATCGCTCGACCTTTATTGCCGTCTTAAAGTAGTTAAGTTAATTCGAGTGTTGCGAGCGGGGTTCCCGGGGGGTCGCGCGGATCGCTTTTTGGTGTATTTCGCCAAGAGACAAAAACATTAACATAAATCAGGAAGAAGCGTAGCAAGGGTGAGAAGGCGCGAGGTAGAAATCCATTGGGCCGAACTCGAATGTTTATTCGTTTCGCCCGGCACAACCCCGGCGCTTCCATGGTTTCGCAGTTTTGGCAATTAGTGACGTCGAAACTTGCGAGACGCTTTTTGGAAACGGCAATTAGCGGGCTCGTTTCTTTCGCCGGGAAACGCCGGCGCGATAATACTTTGCGAAATATCGTCCTCGAGACAATACGGCACGCGAATTCCCGACGTTTTAGAAGCTCGTAACTCTTTCATTACGAATGCGACGGAGCGTCCGGATGATGTGTTTATTTGCTATGCACGAGAATAATTCCTACTCCGTGGAAAATGTCTCGGAGAAATGAAGATTCCGCGATTTCGCGGCGCGTCTTCTTCGCTGCCGTTAATAATTAACATCTTGATCCCATGGTCTGACAAGACCTGGACGGCTGCTTGTGCATCCAGCGTCTCTCAACCACGCAAATCTTCTCGACTCTGAGTTTTAATGAATGCCATACCTGACATTTCTCCTTGTTTCAAATCTCTCGCACGGTCCAGTGGTCTTTCATTCGACAAAAAAAAGTATAATGCTCGAAACGTTTGATCGAAAAAAAGATTCATTGCAACAGCATCGCAAGGAATAGGGAAAATAATGACAATCGGATGACTGGGAGTACAACGATCCTTGTTGCATCGCCGAGTTCACTTCACATATCCGTGCCTCAACGATTCCGCACAAAATCATAGCCGTCATTATTGTACCCGGTACTGTTATTATTTTAATGACACAGTCACGTCAAAAGTTTTCAGGATTTCGCGCAAGCTTGATTAACAGAAAAGCTTTGCCGCACCTGGCGACGCCATTCAATCTCGCCCTGTTTTGTCCAATCAATATTGCGTTAAGATAGCGTATAATTCCCGCCAAACGAATCCTCGAAGTTTCGAGTGCGCGAACTCGCGAGTCAAACGCTTCACAATTTTTCCATTCTTTCTGCTCGGGCAACAAATTGAAATATAATACCTTTTATGGCGGAGAATGAAACGCATTGAATGTTCCGCGTCTCGGAGACTAAGGCAGCTGCGCTATAAATGGAAACGCGAACACAGACGGGCACAAGCAACACCTAAAAAAAAAAAGAACAGACATCGAGACGACCGGCCAAGGAATGTTCACCCCGCGATCCGAAAGTAACCTTAAAGCCTTTACTACGCTAACAGCATTCATTACGCGCGACCGAACTCGTAGAATTCCGACTGGCTCATCTCTCTTTAAGCGTCAGGCCGAATTTTTTTTTCGACAATTGTTCTCGCGTCATTACGGATTCGCGCCGTTTCCAAACGTTTTCGATTAAAGAGAAGGAGGCTCGCGCGGGATCGAAATTATTTTTGGAAGCTTTATAAATAAGGAGAGTCCGAGGAAACGCGCGCTAGCAAAAACCCGTCGCCTTACTTATACATTAGCATTCGGATCTTTGCATCGTAAAATGCGAGCAAATGACCAAGTTGCATCTCGCGCCTAACAGATACGGCGTGTATAGCGACGTTCTATTCTAGATTCATAACTATTAATACAAATGTTAGCAAGCTGAGCCAAAGCTGAGTTCTCGGTTGGCACTGGCCACCTCTAACTCGCATCAATGGCACATTCAAGCCTACAACGGCACGGATTCATCAACGGGAATGGTTTACTATTGATGTATCTCTAGTAGATAGCACTAAACGCGACGTTGAACTCGAGCTGCGAAGAAAAAAGAAACGTCCAGAAAGATTTGAGCGTGTGCTAAATTTATACGTACGGACTCGCGAGTGAATTAATCGGGGAGGATTAATGGTTGTTGAAATGAAAAGCCGCGGGAATAAGGATGCGGTGGAAAAAGCGGCGTAATTTGTCGAAAATTAGGACGGTCACGAGTACAGGGCACATCGCACGCAGCAGCGGCACGATAAATCTATCGAGTCGTTCAGTATGTAAATCGCTTATCGCTCCGAGTGGTCCACTCGATATAATTAGGTAGGTAAGTAAGTATAGGTAGAATAGGAATGGCATCACGAGCCGCGACGCCATTACGTGCCTAACAGAGACGAGGACGAGAGAGCGAGCAGCCTCACGAAATTAGGCTCTTCCGTTGTTTCTATTACAAAATAGATGGTATGATACAACGATCCAACGTAGACGTGCATCCTTTGTTAGCGTCAACACTTACTTACGACTTTAATCGCTGGAATTTCAATATTTTGCCAGGATGCACGTGTTACCAATTCCACAGATTGCGAGTAACTGAAGGCTTCATTTTCGCTAAGTATCGTTCAACTTAAGTGAACAAAACTGTTCTGTTCTCAATTCCAATGTAAACTATCATCATCTCTTTCTACACATTTTATCTGAGGCTGCATTACATTTTGGGCATGACCGTAAACACTTGAAAATCTAACATTCTTACGTAATGACAGCCATTTTCAATGCAACAATAATTAATATCACAAAATGATTTTGGAACTCGTGAATTACGAGTGAAAATAATTTTAACAACGAGTTCGTAGCTCATTTTCAATTGGGTATTGCAATAAATGACAGTTGAAGATTACGAGTGTTTGCAAACGAGAAAGCCTGTCTTTGGTTACCAAATTGGCATGAAAGCCTGTATAATTCAGGTCGAAACGGGAAGATTCGTTCCTGGTTCGGTGTCTATTTATGCGTGTGTTCCGCATTTGTTCGTTAATTGACGTTGACACGAATCACACGTGACGCACTTCGATGAGCAGGGGACGTGGTATAGGAGGTATGATCGCCACGCTGCGACAGCCTGTGCTGTAACCAATGCCATTCTACAGCCCCAACATAGTACGACTGAAAGTGTTCCGCGATACGTTGCTCACGTGACCGACAGGAAGCTACCAATCGTCTTCGGCGATTATCCCAGTACTCTTGACAGTGTATATTGGTGTGCATCAGGGACGGTGTTAAGTAGATTCTCCGTTATGTATAACACAATACACGCGTACGTGTATCCGTGTTGAAATATTCGCGTCCATGTGTGGGGGCACGTATTATCATAAATATCCGCGATTCGTCCTACGCGTAAATCTGTTTCGCTAATCAAACGAACTAGATTATGTCATCTTCCTTCTCAAGCTCTTTGCATCGGTGTCACTTTTTTACGAAGCTACGATAATTCGTCCGAGGAATGTCAAGCAAGGTCCGTCGGAAGTGCAAATTCCCCTTTAGGGGAGCGTCCAACTTTGCTCTTATTTACGAAAAAAAGATAATAATACAACACTTTGCGACGAATACGTACACGCGCACACTTGATCGAAATGTCCTTCTAGCTGAATAAATCCGTCGACGGATTATTGGACTGATTGAGCTGGAAGTTTTGACAGAAGAATTCAATGGAGTAATATGTATGATGCAAAGCAGGTATCAATGTCGAGGTGTCCGCAGGCCAGTAATCGTTGTCGATTCGTAATCACAATGATAATTTAATGTAACGCGACCATGCGCTCACAAATGAACGGCCGCGCACATCTCGTGTCGCGTGTTCGAGTGCAAACATATTTGACACGCAGTTGCGGATCGGCAAATCATCGAATTCGAGGAATTCGACATCGTAACAAGTCAACATGCGACCATAATGTATACTGCCCACACGTCGCAGCGTCAGTCTCTTTCTGTTGACAATTACGCATTGCAGCATGACGCATTACCGTATATGACAATAAACTATCGAAATCGAAATCCAAACTACTATTCAATTCCAGCACAATGTCAGTTTGCGCGCAAACTTTGTACCGGCGTTGTTAGCATCGATTTCTGGACTAGAAAAACTAAATCTGTCTCTCTCATAAATAGGGAAGAAGCTGGCACATATGTGCCATTTTAATTTCTCAAGTATTTAATCATCTATTAATTACTCCTCGTGTATCTTTTTTTTGAAAGTCTTTTCATGAATTTAGAGTTTTTTTTTAAATTTATGAGTTAAAACAACTGAACTTTTTTTTAAATTTATTGTACCTAAACTTTCGATCAGCGAACAATTTTGATCTAAAAAGCGACCTCTCCCCCCGAAACGTTGTAAAACAAGAATGTCTGGTTCCACGTTCTTTCTCGCGTTCTAATGACATTCGAGAACGCGACATCCGCTATTCCCGTTCCAATCGAAACAATAAACGTAAGGACAATACCCATCGATACGAACGAATGATGAGAGCAAGAACTCGCAAAGGTGCCAGACCGTAAAGTGGCATAACAAGCGGCATTGTCTGAAAGGAATAAAGAATATGCAGGCGCGGTACCGCCTTTCAACAATGAGACCAATATCTCGACACAAATTATCGCCACGCTCCGCGCGAACGATTGTTTTTGCGCGAAGCTTCGTGTTTATTGCTCGACTTCGCGTAATAATAACAGGTGATTGTTTGCCTCGTAGTTGCGAAAACGACCATCCGAAATGGAAAAAAAAGAAATGAAAAAAAGTAATATCGATAGAAAACCGTCGAGGCGAAAAAAAAAGGTACTGCGCTGGAAGCGCATTCAATGTACCGAATACTTGACTCTCTTCTCGTCGTTCGCATCCTTTTTTGCATTTTTCGCCCTTACAATTTCACAGAACAACGCCAGCGGCGCAAACGACGTAAATAGGAGCCCGCGATTCATCGATCTTCGTTCCGGCAATGGAATACATTGGACGTACAAAGTTTTCCAAGTTTACGGAAACGTATCGGCCGGATTATATCGACCAAGAGAAGCGTTTACTTCGCTCGAGACGATCGGTACACCGCACAATTTGGCTGCCATTGTCATGCTGCAGTGCCCGCCTACCTCGAGATGTCAAGTCACACTCTATACGCAGACGACGGGGAAGAAGAAGGAAAAAAAGCTGGTAGCAGCAGGACATGAATAAGCCAGCGGCAAAGGTGTGGTTCCCAGGCGTCTGCGGGAGGAAATCGCTTACTGGAAAAGGAAGATAGAGAACCGAGGCAAGAGCGAACCAAGACGTGATTAATATAAAAGTGGGAGGAGCTTGGCTTGGCCGGAAGTGGCCGAGAGGGATGCTGTGCTGCGCCAAGCAAGCGCGAAAACGGAGCTACCCGTGTGTGGGTGGGTGGTACGTTACGTGGTGCATTTCTTGCGAAAGATCTGGAGAAGGTGAAAAGGTGGGCGAGAGAGCAGCGGTGGCAGGGATGCACTGCGTGCATTGCCCTCTGCTTCTCTCTACGTTTGCTTCGATTGACATCGAATCCGATGAATCGTAATTATTGATCGATGTATTTCAAGAAAGATTCCGGATTCCATCGAACGATAATTACATTGTTTATAACCTTCGAGTCTTCCCATGAACTTGGACACGAACGAGACAAGATTTTTGACCAAGTTGGAAGGTAAATTCGAAGAAACACCTAGCAGATGGCAGATCGAACTGGCAGCTTGAGGAGAAGACATTGGTATGGGTTGAGCCGATCGGCGAATACGGGATCGAAGGATTCAAAGGGTCCACGGGGGGTTTTGGGGGTGCACGGATTGTTAAGGGGTAGTCGACCCCCACCCACTTCCTTGACGCCCCCAACTGGGGTAGGACCGCCTACGTACCCGTGTTGATCCACCTACCAGCCACCCTCCTTAAAGATTCCTCCTCGCAGACTCACACTGCATTAGTTTTATCCTATCTACTATAATTCCCCAGAAAAAATCATTCCCAGGTAACGCCGCGGCTTTTCATCAAAGGCCATGCATGCTTCGTCGAACTTCATCGGCTGTTTCGAATTGCACTTCACGCGCTCGAAATTTCCAAAGACTTAAAGCCTCGAAAATAAACGAAGCGAATAGGAAAAAGTCAATAAGCCAAGCTTTTTTGCGCAATTTGCGAGGCATTGATGGAATATCGCGCCGATGTATTGGCGGAATAAAAGAGTATTGTGTTACGAGATAATTGAGTGGCTCGAATGAGAGGGATACGATCTTCCGTTTCGTTGGAGATAACAAGAGGGAAGAAACACAATTGACTGACATAAGCAAAATAACATTAGGGAGCACAAAAGATTGAATAACTCGAATCGCCTTACGAAGCATTCAAAGCTTGAAGCGAGGTGCAATAAACAAGCAAAATATTTGTCCGATTATTTACTACCCTGATGCATTTGATGGGGGGGGGGGGGGGCATGACGTGGAACCAAGTGCGATCTGCCCAACAAACGTCACGGCGAAAGAATCGAAAGTCCAGTCACGCGCGTATCATCGATCCCTAACAATTTCCTCGCAGATTTATTCCCGCGATATGACCGTATTTTTTACCCTAAAAAAAAGATCTTTCCCATAACACAAACTCGCCGCATGGTATTTCCCTTCCATGCAACATCTACAAATCGACATCGTGTCACGTCGAAAACATAACTTGCATCTTAAAATCAACGCTTTTCTACGTCACGCTCGAATCGCTCGGAATCAACGTAATTCGGGTGACATAAAAAACGTGGATCAACGAAAGGCAAACTGAGGACTAAAAATAATGAGAATGACATGGCGCAGGCACGTGCTGTACGAATAACATTCCAGCGGCAGGTGTAAAGGCGATGCGGGTATGACTAAACGGGTGCTATTGTGACGATCGGTAAGCGGGGCGGTCGATCAATCAATCGACGACAGTGCAGAAGTCGCTAGCTACCTGGACGGGTCTCCAGCGTGGCTCCAGCATGTCCCTCTTCCTCGTGGCTGATATTCTTCCGTCTCCTCGCTTCCCGATTAGGTTCGAAAAGGTCCCGCGGATACCGAAACGCGTTGCCCAACAACCTCGAGGTACCAGTCAGGTACCGCTCGGCTTTTTTGCCACCTATGCTTTTTTCACCCCCTCCCACCTTTCCCTATACCTCCGACTCTATCCTTCTCCTTTCCTCTCTTTCCCTTATCCCGCCCCTCCCCACCCCCGATCCCCCGATTTGTGTTCTACGTCTGTCTCTGTCCCTCTGCAACGCGCCGCGTGCGCCGTACCACGTGTTGCTATTACCGCCGAAACCAGCGAGCCACGGTGGCCCCGAAAAAATGTGGGAAGACAAGTTTGCCTGCTTCTATTTCGCCCTCTGCGACTCTGAGCTGCTTTTCTTTCCTAATATCTACGTTCGCGTGGCCGTGCCGTGCAAGGGTTCGCGCGCCGGTGGCTGCCGTCGCGACTGTGCAGCGCTCCGAAACGCTTCGACACACGAAACCCTCCGGCTCCCGCGACCACGCGGCTACTGAGTCGGCGCACTGCCCGCTACGTCGGCTTTTCTCCTTTGCAAACATCTGCCTCCCACCTCCCCCCTCCCCCTGCGCCGCCCGATTCTTACGCCTTTTCATTCTTAACGCTGGAAAAGTCTTGCCGTTGCCTGCTGCTTTTTTGGATTTCTGTTTTGCTTTATTGCGGACTTTTTAAATTATACGTTGAAAGAGGGAGAAAATTGGAGCATTTGATTTTGGCTCGATTCGAGAGAAGGTTGTTGGGGAAAATGGAGCTTTATTTGTCTTCGATAATGTGGAATCGTTGCTTTTCTTGTGTCAGATTTGGTGTTCTCGGTCTATTTATAACTCTATACTACTCGTATGTACTTGTCTGGACTTCTTGACGCTCTGACCCAGTGCCAAGAGGATGCAAACAGTGAACTTTGCGCCGATAAGTGAAACGTTCCATGTTTCGTCGAATTATTATCTTCCGAAGAAATAAGATGAATGTTATGATGTGAAGCATATAAGAGGAAATAAAAAAACTTGCCGTCATCCAACTGAAGTTCAATTACACGTAGATTGGATTTCCAAGTTCTATTATTAAAAAACTGTTTTCGCCAGGTAAATTAGACTGTTCGTTATTAAAAAATTTACATTCCGCGAATTTTCAGATTGTTTTCATGTTATTACTTATTCATACTTTTGAAAAGTTGATTCTATATTTAAAACAAATCATAAATTTTTACGGAGAAAAGTATAAATGTATCTCGATGCAGTTCGATTTTACGGAAAGAAACTTGAGCGTAAAACAACGAGTCCATTACGGCTTTACTTGGGCGCAATTGCGAAACTCGTAACACCTCTCTAAGTGTACAACGAACAAATCCTCAACTGCTAATTGCGAAACATATACACCCGACGTATTGAAAACATTGTCAACACAGCTCGCCACCTGTTGCTCGATTTAGCGACGGATTTTATTCCGAAGCATTTTTGCATACGTGATTCCACAATTCCCGCTATTACATTTGCGATCGAAACTACGCTTGAAATATTTATCGCGGAAAAATCCATCATCTGTCGATCAAAAATTCATTTCGCAGCGATGAGGTTTTCGAATAAACTTGATCTTTATGATCAATCACGCGATTCTTGAGAACCGCAATTGTAATTACGAAGTATTGGGCGCGATTTTATTTACGATTACACAAAATATTTGGTAACAACGTACGCGAATGATTGCTTGATTAAAAATGCGAAGCCAGTCGGAAACGCGATCCGGCCGCGTGGGAGTTGTGTTGTGTTGTATTGTTGATTTTTTCATAATTTATCAAGGTTGTTTGGTTAAGCGAGCCGTTAGGGCGACTCGTAGAAGGGAGCGTGGGGCGACAATTTCAGACACCCTTCGCTAAGATGATTAGCATGCTCGGCAGGGTCGGACTTATTCCTCAGTTTTTCATCGCTTTAAAGTAAAACTTCGATTATTGCGCATAATAAACACGACCGTCTCAATTCCACTTTCATCACCATAAAAAACCATCGCGAACCCCACACTAAAAACTAATAAACAAACCCATGTTCCCCATTCCATTCCTACTCATTTCGCCGTTTTCTTTTCAAAAAAATGAACTAATCGACGTCTCTCATAAAGCGTTTTTTTTTCTTTAGGGAAGTAATGATCAATACGCTGGAAAGATTTGAATGAAGTCGAGCCGGCCCTGCGATACGTAAGCAGGCGTATCGCGAATATACGCCGGCGTTGTTGTGTTTAGCGAGGGCGAGGAGCCTGTGGAAGGGGGGCACGGCCTATTCTGCTATACTACTCTACAATAGTTGTTTACCAGAGTCATACTGATCGATACTCGCTGTTTGCCATCAGGGGGAACCATACACGCCAGGCGCTACTTGTCCGACACCAAAAGTAAACACAACCATCCCTCCAACCCCCTCCCGGAGAGTCCGGCCAAGTCTTCGTTTCTTACAGAAATTACCCATGCATTTTTTCCTCGAACGCGAAGGGAAGAGGGAAGGTCGAAAAGTGCGTCGAAGCGTCGCGAGGTAAGTTTAATATGGAATCTATGAGCGAAAGGGTGTCTCGGGAAAAGCCGTAAAGTCGCCGCAAATCCTGTGCAGACGGGAACGGAATAGGGAGTCCGGTAAACAAACAGAGAAAATAATATAATTTACAGAGGATTAGGAATGCTCGGAGATGCAGGAGAAGCGGAGGGGAACTGAAAGGGTTTCGGTGCACGGAATAACTGTTTCTGGTTATAATTGATATCCTGGCAAAGCTCTATAATCCTTCTACACCTACAGGCAACCCTCTTGAACGCGGAAACTACTCTGCCGAGAGGTGGAGATTGCATTTCCTTTATTTCGTTTGCGCTTTCGAAAATTCAAAAGTTCTTGTTTGATACGAGATCCTTTTCATCAAAGCAACGGAAATAAATTTTTATTGGAAGGAAAATATCGCATTTGGAATCCCGGTCATACCTGATAAGTCATGAATTTTGCACTTAATTAATCAGGCTTAATCAGGCCTGAAAGAGATTAATTGCAGCAATTATCTTCATTCAAAGTTGATTGAAAATTAAGGCAAGTAAAGAGAAACACAAGAACAAATCAAAATGTAAAATTACATTGAATCGAAAATTATTCCAAGGATAGAATTCCAGTTTGTCGCAAGTATCGCGATGTTCTTTACACTTTGGAGAATCGATGAAAAAAACAATGCAGCCGTGGTGTTACGCAAAAGAGGGAAGGATGACAAATTAACGAGCGGTGGTTTTCTCTTCGGAGCTTTGTCGGGAGACGAGCTGATCTCGACAAATCCTTCTTCCGTAGTTTCTTTGTCTAATCCTCCGCGAAACAGTGACGAAATCATTAAAAAAGATTGATCGTTTCTTTATCATCGCGAGTCGAAAATTAACGGCACGTTTATAATGAAGGCCTGGAATCGCGTATTGACGCGAGTATCGTCGATACATCAACGCGTTTTCACAAATTGACGAAAGAATATATTGAAAATAAAAGAATGCCGTGAGGATCCGGTATTCGGCAGCCGCGAGGGGTGGGCATCATTACGGATCCAAAGGGGTTGCCACGCTCCTCTCAAAGTCTCAACCCTCTTACAGACTAGTCCCCTCGGTCGGGAGAGAAATTTCTAACTGATTTACGGGAAAACAAGACTGTTTAATATTTCTCTCGTTCTCTTGGCGCCACTGTCGACTCTCGACTTACCTAACTTATTTAACCCGTTGGAGCACCACATTTATTAAAATTTCACACGACAGGCCAGTGATGTACCCATTAAAAATTTCAGCTCTCCCTGCCGAAATTTACGCGATTAATTTGCAAGTCGAGGAAATAAAAAAGATTCATCGCCGCGTTTCGGTATTTAGATAATTACCCGAGCGACGTTTTGTTCGCGGCTAATTGCCAATCGCGAAGAGTGATATAGAATATAGTATTGTAATTCAACTCAATAATTTTGCAAATCTTGGAAACGTCTATCGAAACCCGGGAATGATTTATTTTCGAAAGAAAAAATCTGACCGTGCGGGGATTCGAAACCGTTCTCAGTCTAGCGATTCTAAGCATATCAATTAATAATTGATATTCTTTCTTATCGCAAAACAAAATAATGTCCTAAATAAATTTAAAGCCAATGCAATTTTTTTCGAATGAAGCTCGTATATAAATCATGTAATTAAAAATCTCTTCGAAATGTCAATAAATTGTTTCTAATGAAACGAAAACTGTAAATACCGAATAGACTTGAAAAATATTTTTCGACAATGAAATAACAATCATTCGAGCGATCTAAATCGGCGAAAGTAAAATGAAAACGTTCAATGGTAAATCTCGAAAAGCAATTTGTTCGTCACGTCCCGTAAGACACGTTCGTTAATTAATACCCTCGCGGTTAAACCGGCTCGACACAAGTGCTCATATGCACTCGCACATAATTTAAATTTAAATCATCCGTCATTTCGGCTCGAGGAAGGAGCGAGTCGGATCATTAGTATGGCGCCTTGCAAGCAATATCTGCTGCTAACTATACGAAGAAACCTAAATTCAAGAGAGGTTGAGTGGGAATGCAAGAGGGTCGAAGGGATGAGAAATACGGTGGTACATTACGAGACATCCGTCCGCTTAGTACTAATGATAATTAGAACGTTGAGACAAATATAGAGGGAAGAGACAAATGTAAAACGTGAACGAGATAATTTCGAGCGTTCGGAATCATTAGCAACGATTACGTGAAAAGAAAAGGAAGAATAAGTCCCTGTGAATTTGGTTGCGGGATTTCTTTCGCGCGAAGGTAACAACACAGCGCTGTCGAAGACAAGTGGGGGAGGTAGGGTCGGGAGGGTGGTTTGTTTTATAGATGAAGAGACGGTATTTATTATATAGACGATAAAAGGTGTCACATTTATCTCAAAGTTTGTCCACTCGCCCCCGGATTTCGTGGTTCGGAATCAGGGGGTGTTTTTCTTTGGGCCGCGAGGGTTTTCATGAGATCGCGCGATGACTAAAAAACCTTGGAAAATCATCATTGTCCGCTTCGTTGGAAAAGTTCGCATGCAAACATCGATCATAAATTCATTCGGCAATTCTGCAAAGTAAGGCAGCATTCGCGATGCGAAACCCGGTGTTTTATCGTGCTTTTCTGGCAGCTTGCGGGACCAAACGGCCGACTTATAAATAACAACTCGCCGGGATCGGGGAAAGTGTATTGTCGAATGCTAATAAACTGGCAAGTGTTGCAACGACGTCATTTGCGAGCGGTTCTGATAAGGAGCACTGCCAAAAGAGATTCAGTGATTCGAGTGACGTTCCGTCTCTCTTTTCCCGAGCCGTGTCCCCACGGATGCTTTGTCTCCCGGCAATAACGGCAAGTCTCTCGCATTTTCCCCTTAATTAACGACCGTTATAAATAATTTCGGCCACTGCTGCATTGTTACCGAACCCGCACGTCGAAACGGCACGGCGCACTTATTCATTCATTTCTGGTCTTCGCGGTCTCGTCGTTTTGGAACAACTGCGTATTGTATTTCGCGGTGGTGTAACAAGGCGAAAGCATGTGTCGTTTACCCAAAAATACACCAAATAATTCCCAAACTTTCGTATATCCTCGTCTGGGTTTCTAAGCGCGCGAGTTCTCTCTGCATGTAAGATAGTATAGTCGTCGGAAGAGTCGGAATTATCGAGACAAGAGACGGAGGAAGGAAGAGAGAGAAGGAGAAAGAAAATTAGCCCAGAGGGACTTCTTAACAACTGTAAGAGAGAAGAAGTAGTTGGCTCCTACACGCACCAAACCACTCTTGCGAGACACGGTCCTCCCTCTTATGCCTCGGTAATTCTGTCGAATTTGTAGTTAAGGTTGTAAACGTGAACCGGGGAATTCGCCCTGTTTCAAACCCTTTTCTAAACCCCTTCCACACGTTCCTGCCCACGCGACTACGACGACGACACTGTGCAAACGTTCGCTTATGTTTGCAAACCCTTTTGTCGCTCGGCACTCGTCTTCGTTTTCAAATCCGTTTCCTTAGCTTCTAAATTTCGACCTATATCCTACCCTCGAACATTTTCATTTATTTTTCGTTCGTGAAATCCATGTTTTCCGGGTTTTGCGGCAACCCTGTTATCAAAGTATTCCGGTATATTTTCGTGTACAGAGACCGCACGCGACCCAGTGTTCATAAATAGTGCCCACTTTGGCGTATTACGCCGACAAACAATTAATCCATTCGGCCGAAGCCAGAAATCGTAAGTCTTCTCCAAAGCGTCCCACCCAAAATGTCGTTTACACGTTTGCGTTAACACACACGCTTCCATTAACATATACGTATGTAGATAGCGGCGTCTGTATCAAAGTCAGACCACAGTCGGAACGATCTGCACGGGAAATGGCTGCGGATATTGGCCGTGGATACATTTCTGGAAGAGCAAAAGGGAGCGCGTTGGAACATAAAAAGATCGCTCGCCTTCCACGAATGGCACGGCCACCCCCCTCATCCACCCTCCGATTTATGGAGCATTCTGTACATTCGATATTTTCTATTGTCGATCGCCCTATTTGTCTTATTTATGTTTCTTTTAGGGAGCGTTGCCTTGGTCAACGTCCACGTACGAACTTTCCGTATTTTTCTCTTGGCGAATCCACTTCCACCGAACGGTAAAGATATTCCCGATGATTTAGATTCAATACGTAATTTCGACGTTATTTGCTGCCTTTAGCGCTACGATTTTACAGAGAATTCCCGAGTCATTGACGTTTGTATCTAAATAAGCGAAAGACACCGATGACGTTTAGGGGTGGAAAGCCATTTTCTGCACAAACGCGTCAAGGTAACTTTGCTGCTTTAAATTCCGGGGGTTCGGGAGTCCTGGGGAAAGAGGCCGAAATCACCGGCTGCCAGTTATTATAAATTGAATGCCGAAGAAGATGAGAAGCCGCGCGCGAAAGACGCGATAAAGGGAAGGAAACAGTTTACCGGCTAATTCTTTTGACAAATAATACCCTCGGCGAGAAGTTCCTTCTCTCGAGAAAAATATTCCAAAAACGAGAATCATTGGAAGGTTCCAAGATTTTCTGACCGGTTCCGCGTTTGGCTATGATTTTCACCCTTACACTGATTTAACGGAAGGGACGCGTGCTGCGCCACCCACCCAGTTTCCAGCTTTTACACAGACAGATACGCCGAGTTACTGGGGGTGGTTATCGGACGCTCGAAATCCTAGACCTTTAAGATTCAAAGTTATCTACCGACCGAGCATTTGTACTAAAACTACCCAACCGAGCTGCGTGGAAACACGTGGTAATCATTTACCAGAATTCATTAACCGATTGACTCAATTGTTTTGCTTACCCTAATGACGAAAATAAAAGTTTTCTTGTTTGAATCAAACAATATTATAAAATATGTTATTCAAAGTCTTCTTTTTTCATGAAGTGGGCAGATAAACTCTTTGTGTTAATAGACCGGAGAGGATTTTAAAGAAATTTTTAGTTTTCCATTAGTTTTGGCTATTTTTTGAATTTCTGTGTTACTTTGAAATACTATTTTTTAATTATTTGCAGTTTGGAAATTGATTTTTTAAATCTACAATACGTTGTTTTAATCGATTGATGGTCTCTTAAAGTTCTTTCAAGATACGTTTTCTTTTTTTTCATTTCTGCGCAAAACTGTTGATACTTCTTAAATTAAATAAAATTTATATACTTTATTATTGATTATTTCATTGAAATTCCCAACACTGTTTCACTTATCACCCCTGAAAAGTGGAAAAAACAACTAGGCACTCGCACGTGACACCTCCGTGACACTAAGTTTTAATTATTATTTTTTCCGAAAATTTCAATCATGCGCGTAACCTCCGTTACCGTGTTTGATGTCTCAAATTTTCACAACATGCGCGAACTATTGTACTAAAACTTGCAGTTTTTTTTAAAACGGTGTATTAATTTAAAATGATAAATCTAGAGCTTTTTTCCGTTACTTCAGAGTAGCCGTCATGCAGAAGTTCGGAAAAAAGTTAAGATGCAACCTCTTTTGCAACTTTGCTCAAGAGCTCGTTAATACCTGCGAATCTTATCGATTTTTCGTGAATAAAAAACCCGAATGAAGAGATTTTCCGTGTTTCCTAAAAAACTTGGGGCGTTGAATCCAACGCTTTTTCCGATACAGAAATCCCGGTGTTTCGGGTCGAAAGATGAGTATGTTTTCGCGATAAGCAAGGAATCTGGATGGGAGGATCATCGAGGTCCAACGAATCCGAACGAAGAAAGGGTGTGTCGGACGGTCGTGTCCTGTCATGTCCGATAGCGATATACTTTGGGTTTTGGTTCCCTTGGCGTATTCCGAACTTCGTTCTCTAATTGCATAATAGGATACCCGCATGTTGGAACGGAAAGACGGCAAGACGCAAGAGATCCTAGAGATGGAAATTCGGACGAGGAGCATGGCAAAAGACACGTTTCCCGATTGCTCTTTTGCACCGTGCCTTCGTCTCTACGGAAAATCGAACCGCGGGAAAATTGTATCGTCTGTTGAAAAATCAACGCGGGGATTATGCGAACAATGTAACCGATATTGCGGCTCGTGTGCCGCTCCGAAAGGATCGCGGCAAGTGGAACGGGAAGCCGTTGGGGTCCTCGTGGAATTTAGTCTAAAGAATTTTTTCAAGAGGGTGGAATACCGACAGGGTGTCGAAAGGAATTTTTCATCGTTACGACAGCGAAAAAAAAAGTCGCTCGCCGGGAAATAAATACAAATTGCGGGATTACCGGTGCTCCAAAGTCGACGACGCCCATATAGCGATGCTCTATTTTCGAGACAACTCGGTATAAATTGCAGCTTACCTTTTTAGACTTTGACTTAGATGCTACTCTAGGCGACTTATACGTCACATTTTTTATGGAAATGATCTTGCGTTTTTTCCAGAATTCGCAACGCAGGAAAAATGTTGGAAAAACTCGGTCACGTATTGTTAATAATTTAATTAAAATGCGCGGTCCCAAACGTCGGGCGACGAAAAAGAGAAGCGACATTATAATACCGCTCCTTAAAATTGTCCAGATAATACACAAACCGCAGGCTTTCGGTTCGCACTTTAATTAAACATTTTTCCGTGGGCTAATTTTTCACCCGACTTGAACGAAGGGTCAAATCCAAAGTTCCGCAAACCCCGCTTTTTTGTATCGCGTTAATTACGTGGCGGGATCTTGGTATTGAATACACAGGTATGAATATTTATGAACAATAATGGCTTTTGAGTGATAAGTTATTGCTGTCTAAATATGAAGGCTGGAAGCTCTAAAAGCCCATGATTAAATTCATGCTAATAAGATTGTTT
Organism: Zelostemma sp. ZL-2020; assembly: GCA_022816865.1. Taxonomy (NCBI): domain Eukaryota; kingdom Metazoa; phylum Arthropoda; class Insecta; order Hymenoptera; family Platygastridae; genus Zelostemma; species Zelostemma sp. ZL-2020. The sequence goes on along the minus strand of JABFQM010000444.1, from coordinate 13,845 downwards.
AATGAAAAATAACGAGGATCGCACTTTGAACAATGATTCCGTTTCGCGTCGACTTCGCGTTTAGCAAAGAACACGAAAAGCTTTGTCGTTACTTCGAACCGATAAAACAAAAGCAGTACAAAATTGTTTAATCAATTACCTGATTACCGTACAGTCGATTCGTGTATTCGAGAAATCGCGGAAATCACTTAAAACTTTTAATTGTCACTTCCTAATATTCGATAGTGATAACCCGAGCTGTTTGATCTTATCAAAAAGCATTCCATTTAAAGCCTGATGAGCTTGCATCGGCAGACTTCGATTTAAAAATAAGTGCCGAGGCTCGCGTAACTTGTACGAAGCTCGCGAATCAAATCGACACCTGTAATCAGACAACCATAGGCCAACGGAAAGAATGTAAATTAAGAAGAACGAAAGGCGGTGCGGAGTGAGGATGACGACGAAGAAGCCGAAGGATTCCCTCGGAGGGCGGATGCCCATTACCGGGAACGTGTGTCTCGTGACCCTTTCGAAAAGGGATGGAAGAACGGAAAAAGAAGCTCGCATGTTTCATTGCAGTCTGTAATATCGATAATGTTTTCGACGCGAACCAATTGCGATTATCTACCGAAGATACTCGGGGGAACATTATTTTCTTTACACGATTTCAACGAAATTAACAAAAGAACTCGAAACTTCAATTTCAAAACGAAAAGACTTAAATTTTCCGAAAAAATCATGAATTAATATCATTACGAAAAAAAGCCCCGACTTTCCTGAGTTTTCAAGGTTTTCCGGAATTAACGTCGTTTAGAAAGACAACTTATAAGCCCATCAATAACGTTCTCCTTCCGCTCGGGGAAAGAAATATTTCCCGACTCGAAAAATCCGTCATCTGTGTAATCCAGAAAATAAAGCGACCGATCAACATCGTTTAATTATGCGAGGTAGGACGCGGAAGATAGAAGGGCCGCGGCATCATCGTAAATTAGTGGCCTGGTTCGCCACCCCACGGACGGAAAAAAGCGCGTAATGAATCAAAAGTCGGACCCCGGCAACGGCGCGGCCTCGCCGTAACGACATGACTCAGGCACCGAATCGGCGCCGCTACAGAAGAACAATTAAAATATGACAATCGTTAGATTTAATTATTGGGACAAAGGCGAGTGGCACCCTCTCAAGAATGCTTCGCGAAGCTTAAAACTTGAAAGACATTAAAAGCGTGCCAAGAAAGGGGTGTGAGACGTTTCGTGCTTCAACGTATGACTCTCTTAATTAAAATCATCGATTGTATTGCTACACCATCTTCAAAAAAAAAAGTAATTGCACTTTGTATAGTCACGAACCTTCCAATTCATTCGCAAATTATTGCAATCTCATCATTTTTTTCGCAACTTTTTAATCCTTGGGAAAATGGAGTTGTAATGTAAATAAATTAAAAAGTAAGTTTTTTGTGTTTTAAAATTCGTCCTTGATGTACATTCTAGATGTTTTCAAGAGTTTTTTGAAAATCGGAAAAGTCTGAATCACATACTCCTGGAACAAATGGTCCAAAAATTGCGGGTCCTGCCAAGCCAAATGAAAACCGGGTTGACCTCGATATACATCGTACGGATTCACAGGGATGTCAAATGGCCGATAAGACGGGATCCGTTTTTTACTCGGAAGCGTAGAAAGCGGCGTCGTTGAAACTTGTTCTTCTTCTTGTTCTTGTCCCTCTTGTTGCAAAATCGGATTGATAAAGGCCAAGAACGAGAAAACGTTCGTATAAATATCAGGGGATCCGGAACCGCAAGATTCCGTGATGTACGAGCAAATACCAATGACCTTGCCATCGATCACTAAAGGACCACCGCTGTCGCCCTGCAAGTACACGAAAACCTCGTAGAAACAACGGGATTCCTTAAACGGCGTCGGAAAAAGCAACTCACGAAACAAGCGCCGATTCCTTGTCTGTTCGTTGCGCAAAGTTTGCTCGACGTGTAAAACTTATCGACACTGAAGCACACCGTGGATGGCGAGATGATCATTTGCGCCCCTTGCAATTGTTCAGTTGTTTTTCCGCCCGTGTACGTTGCGCCCCAGCCTGTCAGGACACCGATATCACCTTGATTCGCGTTATCGGTGGGTAATTGGACTACTCGTGCAACACTGCTCAAAACTATGGGTTGGGAGAGCTAAAAAAGCCGTTTTTAGAATAATATTGAATATCCGAGGAAATCAGCTTTTGGAATCCATGGGAAATGAACAGGTTGTATCAGGACTGATTAGACCTAATTTTTAATTAGCCTAAAAAAAGACTGAACCCTGAAAAACCTAACCTCTTTTTCGAAAATATTTTCTTGAACCAACAGAATATTTCTCATCTGATCGGACCGGTTCGGATTCATCAGATCTGATCAAGTATGATCAGGTCTGATCTGATATGGTTAGGCCTGATCGCTAAAATCAAATCTGATTAGCAACTGACAATTAGGTCTAATCAAGTTTTAATCAGATCTGATCAAGCCGAAACAGATCTAATCAAACCAAAAAGTGGGCTGTTCAGGTCTGATTTGGTCTGATCAGACCTGAAACCAGAGCTGTTCATTTCTCGAGTAAAGATAAAAGCGTCGCTTACGGTAATTACTGCAATGTCGTTTTTCGGCATTTTCTGTTCCGTGGCAAAGAACGGGTGCACAGCAATGGCTTTGATCACGTGACGTTCGCCGTTATTCGGAAGAGAGGATGAAGTCCCGGACGTCACGAAATGAGTATCGAAAGGCGGGTTTATTTCGGATACACAGTGACCGGCCTAAATAATTCACATTTTGTCACGATTGTATTCGTTATTTGGATAATTCTCCGAAAATTTCACATTCCACCGCGTTTTAAAACCGGATATTCAAGCAAGTACAGAAGATAAACGAATAAACTAAGGCATCATTTGGAAGATCTGTCCGATATCTCTGACCAAAATAATTAGGAACACAAAATATGCGTGTCATCGGAACATAACCAACAAAATAATTGCTTATATGATGATTTTATTAACACGAGTTACCGTCAGAATGTGGAGTTTCGATATAATCGCGCCTCCACACATGTGTTCTCCTGTTGAGTTTCTGATAGAAACTTGATAAGGATGATTCACGATATCGCTGTTACGACCACCCACAATACGTGCTTTTACCCCTTCATCTTCCTTTACGAAGATTCCGTTTCCGTAACCTGCGTTTAAACGTAATCTAATTAAAGTCAATGTCCCAGTAATGGACGTGCTGACCGTAAATATTTACTGTAAATGAATAAATGATAATGATACCAAGAACCCCAGATATGTTTTTTTGAGGTATGACAAATCGTATTGTTCTTTTATTTCACGAAACAAATTTAAATTATCCATCGTATTTTTATTCTGAAATGCCAGTTATATAAATCAACCTTCAATGTATTTTTCTTCACATTCAAATCGGTTATTTGAATGCTAATTTGTAACTGCAGATAAGTTCTCTAAAATATTTAATAAAAAAATTACCAATAAAGACTTGTGAAATTATATAAACCACAAAATGTAGTGCGGATCATGTTCAATGTGTATAATTAAAACATTTTAAACATTTTTTGTAAAGTTTTGCTGGCAAACATTGATTTATTGCTTAATCGATCAATTTATTTCGACCTCATATCATTATTATTTTATTCTCAAAACTGAATGTTAATGATGCTATCTTTAATCATTGGCTAGAATACTAAAACATGTCATCATGCTTATTTCTTTCACGACCCATCAGTCTAATTGTGTCTGCTCTTTTAAATAAATAATACTCACCGGAAACCGCGAAACTTATCAAAAATAGAAAGACTATTTTAAAACCGCAGAAAGACATTGCACCTTCTCCAAAAAACTTTGCTTCAATGTCGAAAAGAACAATCGTCACTTATATATACTATTCTTCGCACGTAAACGTGTCGAAAGATGAGACGCGCTTCCAAAATAAAACTCAATTAAGTAGGGTTTCAATAAAACGTAAGCGGCGATTCAGAGGAATTCGATACAAGTAATTGAAACGTTGATGTTCCGTACAATCAAACATCGCTTTAACGAACGGAATAACGAAGCACGAATGAGCAAAAATTTCCCAATAACCTCGTAACGATTTATAAATACTGCGGAATATTGCAATCGAAAAAGATTTTAATTAATTCAAACTTTATTATCGAAAAATTCAACATGTTGGATAAGTTGGTCTGATAAGAAAATGTACAAATTACTAAATTAATTACTTTGATAACGCGATGAATGATTTTATAAAAAACGTTACGGAAACATGATAATTCTTGCGCAATACAATTATCAGCAACGAATCGTGTCAAAAATATAAAAAAATAGTCAAAAGATGCTAGATTTTTCATCTCTCGGACTCGCAAAGACAACACGAATGATGAGCAAACAAGAATGACAAAAGACGTTCTCATTTCGTCTTCGGCCGTCCCGAAATATACGAAAGATGAAAGGGACGCGACCGCGCGATACTTCAAACTTTTCAAATTTAACCCCATCTCCTCGCAGCGAAGAACAAAAAATATAAATGTAATCGACGCGGAGCGAAATGCTCGCAAACCCTCTCAAAGTCGACGAGGAAAGGGCAGTTTTCCACCGCGTAATTTTCACATTTTCCAACTTACACCGTCGCGCGCTTTCTTTATTACAAAACAAAAGCGCAATCCCCTATTGAGCCGAGGAAAGTTCGCGAAAAATCAAAGTTCTATGGAATAAAAACGCATTAACATCATCGACGCGATGGATTCTCAATTGCGCGGAAAGAACGAAAGTTTCCGCAGGTTAATTTATTCATTCGTGAAAAATAATTTAGTTGCGACGGAACAATAGATGCAGGCATTGCACCGGGGCGAGGCATTTCGCTCGATTATATACACGGGAAAAGTACGATCCCGAGTTTTGTTCGGTTTGTATCGAAAGGGAGACGGCAACGGAAGTTTTCCAATTAAATGTGGATTATATCGCTTTGTCTCGGTATTGAATATACATCGATACCAAAGCCATCTCCTGCAGCGCACACTGTCTCGCTAGAAACCGAATATTTCCCGATGGATCATCGAAATTTCAGTCAACATCGTCTCATCGTCGTTGCCCCGCGCTCTATTGTCTGGCCACGAATGCGGGGATTAGGAGTTTCTGCTTTTTTAATTCGATTCTCTCTCACTTCCCGCACGATCGCGAACAACAATTATTCCTACGATGTTATTTCTCTCGCGGCGTAAAAAGTACGAGCACGCATAAGCCGGAGTACGCATTAAATCGATTGGGGAAATTATGGCACTGGGTCAAATAGGGGTATCGAAATAAACGAGGGTGCAGTGCCGGCCGTGGCATCGAGGGGGATCCTCGCGAACTTGGAATTTATCATCGGCCGGGTCTAGGTACCGGGGAATGGACAATCGCGATGCATCGAAATTTGTCGCCAACTCAAAAGCCCGGCTTGATTATGCGACGAGCCAATGGAAAAACGGCAACAGCGCGCCGCAAAGGATTAGCATAGCCCTCTCATTAGAATACAAACATCTTTCCCTGCCGATCCGAAAATCTGACGGTTCTTCCATCCCGAGCGCCTCAGTCTGCTCGAACAACTTTTAATCTATATTCGTTAAGTCGCCCTAAGTAACTTCCAGCGTCTGCGTTAATTTATTATTATTTGGAAGAGGAACGGAAAAGCGCGGAAGGGATTTTTGGCTTGACCGATTCGAACCAAGACATTCGTCTTCGTCCATTTTTACGCTACAGCTTTTCCTCGACTCGAATTTTCCAAAATTTGTCCTGACTTTTCTTCAGATAATTCCGGGACTTTTCCAGGTTTTCCAGGTTGTGTGGCAACCCTGTCATTTATAATCCGAAACGGAATACAAACAGTGCAAGTGAACGAATGACGAAGGAAGAATCAAGGGAAGCGAGGGCATGGTTTTCGCTCGGCTGATCATCACATGTAAATGCTCTTTGCTTCCATATAGCGCTGTACGACGAGTCCAGAGGCAGTTGGCTCGACTCCCTTGTTTTTCCATGACTGGAGACGCCGCATTATTGCCATAGAAGAGGCAGTAAAACATTTTTCAATCTTCATCAGACGCTGAAGGAAACATCTGTCGAAAAAGAAGAGCCGATGGAATTTGAATCGTAGATAAGGCACTGAGAGTAGCGATATGGAACGTTGAGTTGTCGTTCGCATGAAACGAATGTCGAGCTGATAAAGGAAGCGATACGATACAGTTGTAAAAACTAAAGCTATTTGTGTCAGAAACGATACCGCAGGCGATGCAGCGTCAGCGAATACGAACGACTCGGACAACACTAGTCCATAAGAGGACGATAGAACTCTATTGACCGGAGAAGAAAAGCTGTAAACAACCCTCTTAAACACCCTCCTTTCCTATAGTCTTTCGCTCTCGCCGTTCTTTTTCTAATAGAAAACAGAAGAGAGATCGGTACAGTTGAACAATTCAATTTTTTCTCGAATTATTGTACCTAGAAATTTGGATTCCTATTTTTTTCCCAAGAAAATACGAAAATGTGGCGATTTTCGGGTTTGAAAATTACGATTTTTGTATGTTTATTTGTTCGCGATTCATATTCAGAAGCGCTGATTAGAAACAAGCTGCTTGAAAATCATTTTTAGAACAATTGATCATATTTATTATAATTCATCAATTGATAAAATGAGAAAATTATTAATAACAAGATTTTTGAAGAAAAGAAAAATTTATTACTTACATTGCTGTCGAAACAGCAGTGTAAATTATTTTTAGAGTGAAAATAAATTTCATCATCTCAAAATTTAATAAATTTTCATTCAATAACAAAAGTTTGATTATTGATTTGACTAATAGTTGAAATTTCGTAACGGTTAATTCGTTTTTGAGGTAAATTCTGTTAAAGTTTGGAATGGTTACGGAGTTTACGTTTCATCTCATAAAATGAATAAAAAATTATAAAGTGATGAAATTAAAATAAGTTTATTTAAAACTTATAATAAAAATATATCAAATTGAAATAGGACTCAACGTTCTTTTCCGACCTCTGTAAAGTTTTCAAACGTGGCGCAAAATGCAAATATTGAATTTCTACACAAAGTTTTTTTCTAAAAATTTCAATAATTTCATTTTTATTTGATCTTTATATGGAATTCATATCATTACTTTTTCATATTCGTAATCAAGTTTATTTCACATAAAAAACGAAGCTTATGAGAAAAATTAAAAAGTTATTAAAACGGTTCAATATTCCAAAAAACGCTGTAAAAAATATTAGCTAAAGAAAATTCGAGTAAATTTGGACCAGATTGATACCAAAACCTTAATTTTTTATTATTGCAAAAAGAAATAACTTGTAAAAAATTTCAAGACGATTAAATGCTTATCTAAATTTCAAACTTTCGGAAATGAAAAAAAGTGAAGGTTCAAAAAAAGCATGCATCCAAAAGGCTTTCGAATAATTTTTCTAAGAAAAATGTTCAAATGGGGGCCATAAAATATTGAAGAATTGCCTCTCCCTACGTTCGGGAAACTTTTCCTGCTCGAGGGCGGGGAATTGATGAATTTAATGAACGCGGCAAATAAAATGCTAGAAATTCATCGCCAAATATTATGACGGTTTAATGCCCGCGCAACAGCTAATTTATACCTTCAAAATCTCGGCCGTTTAATCTGTTTAATCATAAACTTGCAACATAAAACCATCATTCCCGAACATGAACCACGAAGGAAAAGTTAAAAGCAAGCAAACATTATGCGCCGGGTATTAATTACTCGAAAATGTGGCGCTTACGGCGTTTCTTTGAAGGGCTTTATTTCCACGTGTGGTCTTGTCAAATACAGAATCAAGAGTACGCTCATCAGACGAATGGGTCAAAAAGCTTTTATGTTTCCACCTTTAACTCACTTCGTGATACAGAAACGCAAGTTTCCTCTTCTCCTTTCCAGCTCTACGCGAGCTCTCCTCAATAAACACACGAATTTCTTTATATTTACATAAATATACTGGCGACTCTTTGTAACGTAACTCGCCGTATTTACCCCTTATTTTCGCTTATAAAAACTCGCTTACTTCACGGCTGCTTCTCGCACTTTACGCATCATTTCGCTCATTATCACCTTTTATCCTCGCTCGAGCCCCAAAAACTGTACCCCCGTAACAGTACAATTTGCACAAAAATCGGATAACATCTAGCCGAGAATAAAGTTGGCATACCCAGACTCTCCGCTACATCAAGTATCGACTGGTGATACTTATACAGACCGTATCTTCTGGTACTTACTCTTTCAGAGCTTACTAGGGCTCGAGATAAAGCGAATGCTCGCGGTAATTCAGAAGCAGAGTCGCCGATAAAGTGATGCTAAACCCATTTATTTGTATAGGTAAAAAATGTCGTCAACAATTCGCCGGGTAAACTTCCCAAAACGAACAATTTCGCGCACGTGTTACGCCGGTATCGCGCAATTCCGACACCTTTGAAGACTGAAAATCAGTTTGGATTAGGAAACTAGAGGGACAAGACCAAACGGTCAAAGGGACGGTAAGTGCCACCATGAAAAGTAGAGGGTGTGGCTAACGGTCGAGTAAATGAAGGGTCGCATTACGAGTTAATGTTCAGCTGTTACATGTAATTCGGCTAATTACCGAACCCTTGGATTCCGTTGTTTCGGACCAACGACGATGCTTGCGATTTTCTCAACTAATCCACGAAATAGAACGATAAAGACAATTTTCAAACATTTTTGAATTTTCTTTAGCTAACGTTGATATCAAATTTTTTGTTCGATAAATTTGCAATATTTCTTACAAGTCTTCATTTTTATGTAAAATAAACTCGATTACGGATATGAAAAAGTTATAGTGGAAATTGCAAATAAAGATCGAGTTTGAAATAGAATTATTGAAATTTTTACCAATTCAAATTTTTTTCATTTCGCGCCGCTTTTAAAAATCCTATAGAGATTGCAAAAGAACGTCGAGTCCTATTTTAATTTTATATATGTTTATTATGAGTTTTTAATTAATATTTCTCAATTTATTATTCATCATTTTATAATTTTTTATTTATTTTACGAGGTGAATCGTGAATTCCTTAGCTAGTCCAAACTTCAAGTAACTTTACCTCAAAAACTCATTAGCAATTCCAAAATTGTAATTATCAGTCAAAATAATGGTCGAACTTTTGTCATTGAGACGATGAAATTAATTTCCACACTAAAAATAGATTTTAATTGTTTCGACAGCAGTTGAAGTACTAAATTTTTGTACCATTCAAAAAATCTTGTGATTTATAATTTCTTTATTCCGTCCATCGATGAATCATAATAATTTACATTTCTCAGGAAAAAACATCCGAAACAGACGTGAAAAAATCAAGATATAATGATTTTCAGGCAAATTTTTCATCCGTTTGAATAGCCGATGATCCGTTTAATAAGTGCGAAACAGCTTAGGTCAATTCCAACCCTAAATAGAACAGTTAACAAGAGCTTTCGGGCAATAAGCGAGTCTACAAGCTTTGGGAGGCGACGAGAGATGACCGGACAGAAAAGCAGCGTTGGTCAGCACAAACAGCCAGCAAAAACACGGGCACCAAATGTCCTCCCTTTTCCCTCTGTCAAGGCCTACGTAACCCTCGTCTTTCTCCTTCTCTTTGAATCCACATCGAGCGTCTAATGTCGCTCTATAAGGGTCGCCAAAACTTTCACAGAAGATCATACCTCGTTTAAATAATGCACAGAATAAAATATGCAAGGTTTCACGACGAATTCGAAAGCCATTTCCCGCGTGCGAGTTTTGAAAATGTAAACTTTTACGGAGACCCTTTCCCGATTGATGAATGAAGCGCCGCGGAAGGGCCATTTTAATTAGTCGCGACAAACTTTTTCTCGGTTTTCGGGACAATGGCATTAGCATAATTTAAAGGGTTAGTAATAGATCCTGTTTTTTGAAAACTTTTTACAGGAGGAAGAGAAGTGTATGGAAAGAGCAAAAATAAGAATAGTAAATAATGTATTATTCGGGCGAGGGAGGGTTCCGCTTCGCTTTGCCGTCCTCATACTTTATGGAGTCCAATGAGTCTAAGGGAAAAGCGAGTGGGAATGAACGTAATGAAAAACTGGCACCGTTTAAATAAAATAAAGAGCGTCGGTTTGTTATTGCTTCGGAAAAAAAAAGAAGCGACAGTTTTTTCAATTTCGAAACTGATAAAAGCCGACGAGTCTCGATTAATTCGACAATAAATTATTCAAAATAAGAAATGGTCGCGTTCGGAATCGATAGATTTCCATCACGGCGGGCAAACGAGAGAGGCAAAAAAGCGCGTTGTCAGGACCTGTCGATTCTCGTCAATCGAAATATCTCGTGATCAATTTCCACGATATCGCCGGGTTAAAAGAGCCTCCTCCTGGATAGCTTTATAATTGCGCAATTAAATTCGAATCGGATGAACGCGCCGCGTTAACATCCGAAAGGTAGCATAATAGCATCTCCAATAAACAGTTCGAGTCTTGCACGTGTTGTCACTGATTTACGAGGGGTAATTAGAATCTAGTCTCCTTATTTGCCGTCACCCCTTAGCGGAAAGCGTCGACGACATGCGAGCTTGACGCATCCTAATCTATGCTTAAAGCCCTTATATTGTAGGGCTCTACGACACTTGAATTACTGTAAGGAACGTTTGTACTTTCCAACGCTTTGCCTCGATCTGGAACTCTGTGGCTTCCCGGGAGAACAACTTGACTCGATTATTGTAATTTATGTTTTCGAATAGACCTTTAAAAGTTTCTTATCATTTTTTTCAAGTGTCTATAATGCCCTACATAATTTTAACCCGATATTAATTCATTTAATTCTGCACTGAAAACACAATAAAAGTCTTAATTATTACGACTTCAAAACTGTTGTACATAGCCCAGATCAAAAACCGTAAAAAAAAAAGATGCAAAAAGTGGTAAATCAAGCAATTCCGAGCCCGAAAACCTGATTGTCATTATTCAAAGATAACAATGGAACGGCAATAAATTCGGCCGAACAGAACAAACGATTGTTTCCCTGAGTCTTCGGGATAAGGACACAAGAGGAAATGAGTAAAAGGGCGTATTCGAACGGCAGTTGGAGCAGAGACAGGCGGAAGAGGGTAGTCCGGCGTTCATCGGACATTTATCCAATTAACCGGTTCGAGCTGAGCAACCAGGAGGAGATGGTTCTCTTCACGTACGCGAAGCGCCTCGCACACAGACAAAAAGCGCGCCGCAGGAGTCACAGTCACATGTATACAGGCTGTAGCTAATGCCGAATGTTGATCTGTTATGTTTAATTACGGAGGCTGATATTGACGGGTCGGTATGTTGGGATCTAGCTGCTTGCTCGGGAAGTTACCCCTTTCCTACGAGCCTTGTTTGGCGTTGAAGAGGAAAGGGTAGGAAGGCATCGCGGCAAACCCTGTCGAACGAAATGGCCAGCAATATTGTCACGGAACAAGGGGGTGATTTCCGGGAAAGGGAAGTCGCGAGAAAAAGAGAAAGGATGGAAAATGGGACCACCCGGAGCAGAGAGACTGACGCGGGGAATTAATTATACGATGCTGAAAGTCGCCGGCCTTCGATTCAAACGGAGCCGCTTATCGTTCTCTGACGTTCATAATCAAGGCTTATCATCTACGATTATTTCACATGCTTTGATGTTAAGACGAATAAAAACCGCATTTCTCGGTCAACGGCCATTCGAAAATAACGAAGGTGACAGTTGGATTTAATCATTCAAATTAACAAACCGTCTTAAAACAAACCCGCAATATTTAGTCCAGTAGTCCGCGTATGCTGTACAAATTTGAAATACGAAAAATTGATAGTTTTTTTAAAAAACGTATTCAAATACGATAACTGAGGTTAGGCGCACGATTTTAATTTTTGAATAAAACTCGGTGAATCTATAGTAAAGCTACAAAGCTGGCTATTTTTTTATCTATTGCCGAAACATGTAAAATGGGCCTGAAGGTATTAAACCAAAAACATAATCATTCACATTTTCTGTAAAAAATTTGCATGCTGATAACGGAGATGACACATGCGATCGCCTCGTTGTTTTTTCCGCTTTTCAGGCGTAATATCTGAAACAGGGTGAAGAATTTGATTACAATCGTCGATAATGGAGTACATAAATTTTATTTAATTCCAAAATAATCAATAGTTTTGCGCAGTATGGAAAAAAAAACATATCTTGATAGACTTTTAAAAGACCATAAATCGATTGAAAAAACGTGCCAATTTTCAAATTTCGAATAATTTTAAAAGAGTATTTCCAAGTAATATAAATAAACATATACATAAATAACACAAAGAAGAGAATGAATTTTAAAAAGTTCGAAACGTGCTTTTCGTTTTACTTTTTTTTAGAATGGCCGTAAAGAGAAACGCGGTTTTTATTCGATTCTATTTCCGCAAAATACAAGCGATTTTTTCGCCGGCGTTTATTTGGGCCGAGGAAATTAGGGAATCATCGTTCGTCCCTTTTCTCGCGCCCCACGCTCGAATACTTAAAAACGAAATCACGTTTTTCCGTTCGCGTATCTCGAGATATATCCGAAGGAATGAATTTTAATTGCCTTTCCGGCGGGTTTCCTCGTCCTTGCAAGAATACATCAAGTTGTAAAAAGCAGTACCGAGAGATACGTGACTCAAATTCGAAAGTCGAAGGAATGAATGTTGGGATTATTCCTCGATCCTCGACTAAAATTTGAAAAGTCGAAAAGGAAATGCGTGTAACTAACGAGCTCGCACATCCCATAAATCTCGTTTCGAGGACTTCGAAAGGCCTCTCTCAGGAGGCAATTGTAGGCGGAAAAACTGCGAGTATCTAAATGTAAAAAGCGGAAAATATGCGGGTGTATCGTGAGAGAGCGAAATAAGGGTTGGCCGGAGCACCCAGTACCCCGGAAACATTCACCCTTGAAGTATATCCGGGGATCCATTACGAAGATCCTGAAATTTAACCGTCCGAAACGAGCCAAGATTTGTGCTTTTACGCTTCTGCATTTTCCCGAGTCTATAGATCGCGATAAAACTAAAATCTGCGAAACCTGTTACATCCCAATCGGTTTTTTTACAAGGAATCCAGAGAAAAACGGAAAAAAGTTGGCTTTCCGAAGCGGTAAAATCCCGTTGCGGGAGTTGATAAACACGCTAAGAGATTTCGAACGTGACGATTCCGGGGGACACAAATTTCTCCAAACATTCATATTTCTTTGCTCCCCCAGTTGCTTTTTTGTTACCAGACATTATGTATACCGTCGCGCTGTATCGTTTGGTATTCCGAGGCGGTGGCGATGATGTTTTACCGATCGAGACTTTACTAAGGGTGAGACAGGTTGGTTCTTTCTTTTTAAGCCCAGCGGGGCTGTAATGGCCAGCAACATCTTGCGAAGCACTTCACACACCCCATGTTTTTGCCCTCACCAATATTTTTACTGCCACTGCCGGAGCATAAGCATAACGCGAACAAGTGTCATGTCGTTCTGGATGAAAAGCTCGTTTGTTCGAACTTTATTCATAAACATGTAATACGTATGGTACGTCGAGAAAAACATATGAATTCGAGGCGAGCGCATATTTTTTCTCAAATCTCTGGAGCTTCCCGGAACAATGATGTAACTTCGTTATCGTAACCTCCTTTTTTTGTCATTTTTTTAACATGATTTTTCGAAACTTTACGTCACTAGAACATTCCAGTTTTGAGAAATATTAAACTTATCTTGTAATTGTAGTTTGTGAAATTATTTTAGATTTTTATTGAGAATTTTTCAACGAATTTTACGGATGTAAACGTGATCATGAAAAGAA
>JABFQM010000443.1:0-35801 GCA_022816865.1 Zelostemma sp. ZL-2020 | reverse complement strand
CAACACGATCGGATTACCGATTTCATCGGAATTCTCCTGAAATTACAAGTGTTGAATATTTTAAGAAGCATAACTCGTAAAATACTCATGGTAAAATTATGGTGCATCTTTCATGGTGTTAAAGATAGCTGTGCCTCGTGAAAGGAGCTTTGGTAAGAAGGTTTCTCCTCGTAAACCCCAATGAAAGAGATATGGAGAAAATACGTATCTCATATTTCGGATCTCTCCATTTACCTATCGACTTTATTGCTTGCGAGGGCAAAAAATGTTCAACGTTTCGCCAACGTACGAGGATTATTTGACGCGTGGACGGACAACGATGAGTTAAAGTTCGAAAATTGCAAATATTTTCGTTCTTAATGCATAAAATTTTGGCTTATGGACTCCCGAACTTATCCCATGGCGACGCGGAGCAATATGGTGATAAGGTTGGAGGCAGTTTTAGATGATAAAATTTTGTGGCTTCTAGTGATGCTCCATGTGCATAAGCGTCCCGGGAATATCCTCATGGAATATGCCTACGAATATATGCATGAGAATAGACCACTTGGTTCGTAAAAGCGCAGACTGTCGAGAGGCAGATGGAGCTGAATTTGCAGGAAAATGGTGGTGCATTGTGTATAGATGCTAGAGAACGCAGGAAAAAGACGACAATGTCCGATAAAAGAGGCCAGCGCACCGCTAGATCAGAGTTGAGAAATTTGATCAAATAAAGCGTTTCCAGCATTTCAAGCGTTTGACATTTTATTGATATCCGAATCGTTTCGAAGACATTCGATATTTCGCGTCTGAGTAGCATAGACATATCTGGGATAAATATTTTCCATTTCGAGCTTCGCGTTGGGTTTTGCTTGAAATTACCTAATTAATTTATTCGTTTTCGGAGCTTTCTGAAACTCATTCGTTGCCCATGCTTGGAAAATTGTACGTACGTAAATTGAGTTTCGAAATGTCGCGCTGAGGCTCTTAATAATACGTCGAGAAAGCATAGGAGTCGTGTAAGTACAACAATGTGTACAGAAATAATACATTACCGTTGGTAATGTACATTTCACCTGCTACCAAATCGATACGATGTGAGTGTACTTTATAGGTACCAAATTTATCCGTAGGAGAACACTGCAATCTTTGATGATGAAGATGCGAGACTTACTCGTTCGAAATTGAATCGCAAATCACAATTAGACGAACAATTGCTACTTTATTATTGATCATGACGAAAGCCCGAAACGGTATTCACATTTTTCAGGAACATTCCCACTTCATCAAAAAGTGAGCTCGTATTCTCGTTTTTATTTTGAGCCGCTGGCTGAAAAGCTTCGATTTTTAATCACCGGGTTGTTTGAAAAGTCAAGAATAAATGTCAGTTTTTCGCTGGATTTCAGTCGATGAAAATTGTCCCAAAATAAATCCAGCTTTTATGCACTTTTTCGCAACACCCGGTGAACGCGAAAACGCGCGATGCTGAGGATACCTGAGAATGCATTAAGGCAGTTTATGTATCTTGCATAGACATGAAGTCTTTTAACTCAATTCAAAAGCTGTTTCGTCTAAAATGCAAAACGCAGCAAGCAACAAATCCTTAGTTTACTCTCGAAACAAGAATTGTTAACTAGCGATGCGAAATACAGGAAATTTAGCTCTCGAATGAGTCGAGATAATCTTCCATTTAAAGTTTCGCAATTAAGACGATAAAATTGATATTTAAGTCAAATGAAAAGTGAAGCGCTATTAACTCCGCGTATAAACGCCACCTCGAACGTCGAAGTTTACAAGACTTTCGAAAATGTAGTTAATATTGATCATTTCCAACTTCAAAAGTTTCAAACCGCGCTGTTCCGTAACGTCAGCCCCAGCGACAAATAAAACGCTGGCAAATATTGGAGGCGCTGCCATTGTACGAGTTTTCATTATATGCGCGGCATAAAAACTATATTGAACGTATGTATGTATGCCATATTTGTCAAACGTTTTCCTGCTTGCTCACTGTATAATACTCCGCATAGAAATCGTTTAATTTTTATGAGAACTGAAGCGTATGATTCCTTTCTCATAACGGTTTCAGGGTATTTTGCTTTCGCGCATATTGCGCGTCAAAAAGGGTTCGAGCTCGCGGAAATTTCCCATTCGGAAATATTTTCCGCGAAGTTTCAGCAATTAACACGGCTTTCAAATTGCTGGATTCAAATACCGAATTCTCTTCGTTCAGAAAAGAGAGTGGTGCTTTGCAGAACCGGAAAACCGATGCAGAAATCGACCAATAATCATCGGGTTCCGTAACGCTTGCAATTGCCTTTGCCTGTACTTGAACTAATACCCTGCAGGTACTTGTCAGTCTTTAATTAATGACTAGCATATGTAGTAATTACATAACCACGCGATTACTGGCAAATTTGTACTCGGAGATTTCGAAGCTTCGCGAATTACTAGTGACCGAAAGAGTGAAAATGTCATATTTACGATGCTAAAAGTTTTCTCGTGCATCACATAATTTCATAATCGAACTATGTTTATCGACGAATCAATATATACCTTCGAAAATGACTTCAATTCGAGCAAACAGCGAATTTTTTATGAAACGAAGGAATAATTTGATTGTCACGGTTGGATGTTTAAATTGGACGGTGTTTATTTTGGACGGCGTCGGTATTGAAGCTTTCGGTATTTCTTGACACAACATTATTTAGATGAAATGCAATTTATCATGTACACAAAGTGACTGCTATCGATGTAGCGGACAGTATTTGCAGAGAACCTGCTGGACAAATTGAAAGCAAATTAAACAATGTAGTTTAATTTGAAATTGGCGAAATCAAAAATGCAACGGACTAAACCGAATTACGGTGCTGAAATTCTCAAGCGTAGTAATTGTTTTCGCAACATTTTTAGACCCTTCAATTTGCACGTCGTGTTAACGCTGTTTCCAACCGTAAAGTGTGAAGCCAACATTATTTAAATGTTCTGAATTTCACTCGAGCATGATGCATTTTCACACTATTTTCGTTTTCGATTGCGCGAGTTTGATAAGAGAAAAAACTACCGTCTAGTCAGGTCATGATAATATTATTCCGTGAAACGTTCGCGGAATAAAAACAAATTGCTGGGTTTAATTTTTACATAAATGCGCAGTTTATTTACCCGGTATTTTTACCGGAACTGTGAATGTGCATGCAAGTGGGTGCATATACGTTTCCAGTAGTTCAACCTCTTCCAATTAAATTCTATTGGAATTCTCGCAAATGCCAATACCGGATGAGAACTCTCATTGTGTTGGGATAATGAGAGGGTGTGTGAGGAAAGCTTTCAGCCTAACGGATAGAATAGGGTATACTGAGCTATGTTGTGCATCACCTTGTTGTGCTCCTATATTCCATGGTGCTATGGCTTGATTCGTTTACGAGCCATTACAGCGTATAATTTATTCCATGAAGTTTCCAAAAATCAATACCACAATTTATTCCTTGAAATTTTCTGGCATCTAATTCTATAATTTTCTTATTTTAGCGGTTTCAATTCCTTTGTTAAAATATTCCGTTAATGAGACAATTAATGTTTTGATTGTGATAATTCAGGTTTGAAACGAATGATTTTCCGTAATAATAGGACAATAGTAACCGCCATAATTGTCTGGTATAATCTACTGCAGTTCAGCAATTCAATTATGTAATCTTACCACAGACTTATTTCTAAGACACCGTAGATACGAAGTTAGATTCTGCCGAACAGAAGAAACATCTGTGTTACAATGAGCGTTATTACATTCTACATTTCCCTTCTTTCAGCAGTGAAACTTGAACGAAGACTATAAATCTACGGAAATTATATGTTTCTTGACATCATTTGCCAGGCTTTTCTTTGAAAAATGAAAACCCCGAGACGAATCGTTTCATTTGACTCCAGCACGGAATAAAATTAGCTTTTCGAATTAAGGTTTTACTTCTCGGAAATTTCCATGCATTATCATCTTTGCGCGTTTCGCTTTGCTGGCTCTTCTTCGATTCTTCTTTTGCGCAAAATCAATGTTTGCTTTTAATTATTTTTTATCGGTCCATAATAATGTTTGCTCAGTTTTTCAAAACAGTTTCGCGCTACATACTGACACAATTGCGCAGTCGACATAACAAACATTGCAGATGGAAGGAAACCGAGCGCGATAAATTATTTTCTGAAGTAACATGAATTGATTCCTTTGACTTTATAATAATATTAGAAGTGTTTTACGAATCGAAAAATAAAAACGTAGAATTCACTGAGGAAATTGCTAAAATTCAGTAGAAATCTTTGTAAAAATACACCGAAGTATAAAAAAATTGATTTACAAACACTAAAATTAACAAACTTTCGAATGCCACAATTACCAACGCTTTCGATGCTTCATTTTTCATGATTCTTCAATAATTTTGATAAATAATGTTTTATTTGCTGAGAAAACGCGTGGTTCTCTCAGTATTATTGGGGAGCAAAAGATTACTATTGAAATGCATTCAAAATTCATTTAATGCTACGCTCCGCGATAGGCGTTCCATTAAAAAGCTTGTAACTTTCTAACTAACTTTATTTAACTTTTTCTTTATTAATTTTCTAACGGATACCGTATAAAAAGTTGCTAACTTCTTAGTTTTCCTGAGTTAAAGATTCTTCAAACGACCTCACAATTTCCTCGAATGAGAATTTTTCAAAGTTAAATTCAAAGATTTGAATTCGATAAAGAAAAGATCAGAGATCCGTATTCATACATTGATTTGTTCATGGACAGCATAAAAAATGTGACTTCAGTTTGAACTACAACGATCTTTTTTCAAACACATTGCGCAGTGTCTTCAAAAAACCGGCAAGGAAAAGATGATATCTCCATTTCATTATTTTTCTCTACGCCAAAACATGATATGTCCACCTCAATTTTTATTTAAACATTTGTATAATCAACAAAATGAGATAAAACCACGAATAAGCTATAGATTTATATTCCACGGGGTTTTTGTAAAAATTATAATTATTGCGAGCCTTTAAACTTCAAAATTACTCCAATAACACATATAATCTTTTGGCATGAAAGTATACTCGATTGTGCAATCACAACTGCACCAACAAACACATAAACTGTATGAAACAATGATTAAACGCACCCTACTAACAATATGTAAACAATAATTAATTTATGTACTTCCAATTCCATGCACGAACAAAAGCACCATTTTTTTCCTAAAGCGCGAGCATTATACTCAAAGTTTTATGGAAAGTCAATGTGAAAGAAGACCCTACAGTGAAAGCAGTCATAGCCGTGTTGAAAAAAAATCGCTTCGCAGACTAGCCGGAAGGCAACGTCAGGATAGTCGAAAGTCGTTGAACGCAGCCGTCGTTCGCTTTAAGTTTTAAGTGGGCCGAGACCTCAAAAGCATCATTAAAGCCTGATCCTCCAGAGTGCTATCGCCACCCCAAGTCTTCAGTCCGGTGTCGCAACTTTTAGCTCACTCCCTGATAAGTACTGTTCATTATTGTTCTCGGCATACTCCTGCGGCCAGGACTATACCCCAGCTCACTCTCTTACCCCGGCAGCAGCGACATCGGGCCCGCGCTATAGAAATGAC
Organism: Zelostemma sp. ZL-2020; assembly: GCA_022816865.1. Classification (NCBI taxonomy): domain Eukaryota; kingdom Metazoa; phylum Arthropoda; class Insecta; order Hymenoptera; family Platygastridae; genus Zelostemma; species Zelostemma sp. ZL-2020. The sequence continues at coordinate 30,213 of JABFQM010000443.1, read as the reverse complement.
CCGCTGCATTATTTAGTCAATATCGCGCCCAACCCCGACTTTCAGCCTCTTGTTCATCTCCCCCTTTTCTCGCCTAGCCCCGGTAACGTGCGCGACAGGCACGGCAGAAGGTATACGCTCGGCGCCACAATCGACAAAATTGCTGGAAAATACATTGCGCAGGTATGCGTAGCGCCCCAGCGTGGGCTTTGGCGTCAGTTCAATTTTTTTTCCTCGCGCCGCATATCACGAAATTATTGATTTTCTAACCTGTCCGATTTTCGTTTTATGGACCGATGCCCCACGCAACACCTTCATCGCGATTAACGCGTTTAAGTGACTCTTCGCGCGGAGATTTATTGCGTCTGTTCCGGATCCCCTCGATCCCGTCGTTCTTTTAGCCAACGCTACCGTTTTAATCATTTTTCATTCTTGATGCAGCTAAACACGCTTTTTTCCTCGTATCATTTCGCTCTAGTATTGCGCTCATTTTCCACGTTAACACAAAGAAGAGGGGACTTGTACGAGGTAGCTCGTGAAAATGTAATGGGAAAATTTTGCGGAAAAAAATTGCGATGCACTTTTTTCGCGATTAATGAGAAAGCCGGGTACTCGATTACGCGGGGAAAATTACGCGCAAAAAATGCTGGCTACGCGGTCCGAGCTTTTTTCCGACATGGCAGAGCCAAAAAATATGGTAATCCGAACCATTCGTCATAGTTAATTTTGAGCCCGGCTCTATTTCAATGGATTAAACGAACCTACGTCATTGCCGATGAAATGACATGGCCAAGTCGTCAAATCTTGACGTCCGACGAAGCACGGTTCATATTTCCGGTAGGGTACATTTTGTTTCATCAAAGTTTAAATATGGTACGCGCAAGAATTGAAATAAGGGTTTATTCATGTCTGATCATGTTTGTTCAGGTGAAAAATGAAAGTTCAGCGTAATGAAGACGGGAGGAATGTATAATTCATAAAAAAAGAACGTATGCGCGTGGGCGAAATTCAGAGAGACATGTCTACAAGAAGACTGGTTAAAAAGAAAGCACCCCGTGGAATACTTCAGTTCCGAAGTACGACCCAATGTAATTTGGCATTTAAAAAGAGCTATGCGCAAAGGAACATCTCGCCTGAGGCTGAATATTTACGATTCTTTTTATTAAGCGAACCTTGCGTTTATTCCCTCTGAGCGATATTGTTTCGAGAGTAGACAAGCCAAGCAAGGGGGACAAAAGACAGAGGTTTCCCAATGGAAAATGTTAATGGTTGAAGTATATATATAGACACTTGTCATCTTAACACAGACGCAGCGAATCCTTTCCAACGGGGCGATCGATTGTTCTTATTAAATTCGTGTTAATTGATTCATTTGGGATTAAAATAATCCTCGTTGTATTCGAGTGCTTGCAGAAGGATAATTATCCGACTTTTTGTTCACTTTTGCGAAATACTTCTGAACGCATGGTACTTTGTTACTAATGACTGTCGAGTGTTATTGAAAAGTGCTCTAATTTCGCATTTCCATTGTAATTCCTGATATAAAATTAACGCTATGATGTGTTTTAATTAAAAAAGAAACAGCCTCAAAATTGTCGAGTAAAATGCAGCGCGCAGTGTATAAACTTGGCATCCATGTGGAAAAATCTCAGTTTCGTTATTGCGCTTGACGCTTGCAAAAAAATGAGAAGAGCTGCATTTTCCGGAAAATAATTTCGTTAAATTCGAATTAACGTATGCGGTCTTTGCTCGCCCGAGGAAACTTTTTGATTGTACGAACTTTGCAAATCAATCGTTATGAATACGTCAAATTTTAATACAACAACACGGCGAAACTTTCGAGTAGCCCGGAATCAGATTCCCACTATAATCTCAAGACTGATTAATCTTTTCAACGTTCCAGAAGTCGCGAGATATCATAAAAGTTTGGCTTGCACTCGACAGGGAGAATCTTGGCCATTCTTGCCGACAGAAGTAAATAAAAAGCAGAGAAGCTTTTCTCTCAGTTTCCTAACGTCTTTTACCCCATTGATATTGCATAAAATTAACAAATATTCGAATGGTCATTGCACTTAAATTTACACAAAAGTTCGATGATTAAAAAGCTTTTATAACGTCCCCGGAATTAATGAATTCGTTCTGCTACCTGGATACAGCACGTAATCAGATTAACACCGATCAACAAAACCCCATTGAACGAAATACGATGTAAATTAAATACACTAACTTCGTCCCAAGTTACGTGGGAATTCGGTACTGCTAACAATACATCTAAATTTGTCAACAGACGTCCTCAATTATGTACCTTGATGCATTGTAAAATGTATGTAAATTCCATTTTGGCAGTACAGAAATAATTGTAGTAGCTGTAGTGAATTCTTCGACATTATTATTTAAATTCGCGTTCTTCTCTCTTATATTTCCATTGCGTGTTTTATCGGTTCCAATACCACGAATGCTCTATATTAAACTCTGTTCTGGAATATGGGGCTGGTCATAAATAAGAATTATACGCACGTTACGAAAGGGCGCGCTTGCGACAAGCGCTAAAGTTTCACACTGTCTGCTGTGCTAACAGATGGAACGAAATTATTATCAACGTTAAATTAAAAACTGCTGCACCTCGAGCGACCCCTTTTCTCGATTCGAACTATTCTCGTTAAACAAATACCATTAATCTCGACCCATTTAATATGGAAGAAATAGTGAGGAGCTTTCAAATTTCATGACTTAGAAACGTCATATTCCTAAACTTTAGCACATTAATATACGATTATTAAGCTTCGAGCAAAGTTTTAAGATGCGCGATTTTATAATATAAACTTGGAGTTCGACCATGAAGCTGAAACGTGTTTATTGAAACGAACTTAATTCCATTAGATCCTGCAAAATCCTTTCCGAGTTGGACTCTTATTTTTATGAACCTTTAGAAACATATTTGCAAAACCGTGCGCTGCTAAAACGTAAATATCTCATTTTCGGAAAAAGAAAAATATGAAATATATAATTCCAGGTTAATCACTTTTACGTGGCGAGATATGAAGTTTCAAAATGTGCGAATATTTTTCTATAATCGTTAAAGGGTCAGGGGGAATATGCAAAGTTTATTACAAAGGGATTAATTAAAGGTGTCTGAAACGTGTTTTGGAGCATAATGTAATTTGGAACAATAGCCCACGTAATAAGCTTTCACGATAAACTAATACCAAAGCCATTTTTGAAAAGTTCTATTTGAACGTTCATGAAACTTGTAATGCCATTCATTTTACATTGAAATTTAACCAAGCCCGAGATGTTCATTTAATATCATAAATACAATTTTACGATATTCTTCTACCAAGTTAAACTCAAATAACACGCTCACATTTTACGCCTGAGAAGTTAAGTTTGCGACTGATTCTTTAAATTATTCAGAACGGATTGAATATTCATTACCAATTTCATTTGACCTCGGATAAATACCCGAAATAACAAATTTATTTTATTTACTTGAGAACTGAATTTCTGGCTATGGTAATCACAGATTTGGCGAATAAATAAATAAATCGCAAGCTGGAATATCAATGAAAGCATTGATCTTCAATCAATCCGGAAAAGTCAATGTACTGCGCATGCGCATGCAAATTTTATGATAGGATATCGTAATTAAACTCCTACTAAAATTAATCAAAAGATTTTTGCGATTTTTAGAGTTGGAATAGACAATGAAAAAACGTTATCATAATATTTGCTACGAACGTCGCATCTGATATGATATATATATATTGTAAAAGATGCACTTTTATATTGCAGCTGAACAAAACTTCGAAATAAATCCTCCGAAACCTCGAAACAATAGTTATTTACTCAGAAAATAATACCGTAGCGAGGACGTATAACAATAAAATAAACATCACCGTTCAAGTACATGAAAACGATGTCTTTTCCTCACATTTCGATATCATTTTCTCGATGCGATATCTATTTGAATTGCGTTTTCTTTACATCATAGTTCCAGTCTCGGCCCAAGACATTATAGCGGAAAGGAATCGAAAAGACATAATTTTCAATTCCAAACAACCAATTTCGATCCACTTCCTTCAGCGTATTGGATCGCTTTGAAAATTTATAATTCCTTTCTCTATTTCTTCCAATTCGATTTCCAATACATAACCTCAATTCGCTAAAGTAAAATCACTGATTACGCAAAGTTTTGCGTGAGTTACATTGAAGTTCAATTTAAAATATTCAAAAACTTTTCTGGGTTCTAAGCATTCTTTTCAATGCATCCAATTTTGTAATCAATTCAATAAATTTTATAATAGCGAATAGACATATAAATGCTCTGTTGATTTTTGAAAATTTTCCACACTTTATCTACTGCATAATCGAAAGTTGGAACATCGATCTGTTTCCATTACGTATTTATTTATATTCCGTCTTGATAATCGCCACATCAATTCAACTGAAAATCAGCTTGGAGTAACGAAGAATCGATCGAAATTAATTAATCAGTATCCGTCTAGAATAAACCCTCAGGCTTCAGTTAAATATAATTGGACAACATTCTCCCATTTTTACGCAATTGAGTTCGAATGAAATAAATTGCAAACTGCAAATACAATCCGGGAAAGGCGATAAAATATCATTGTAAACAATAGCTACTTAGTAAATTTACATACATGATCGTTTTTGGTAATTCCACTCATTTCGAATGCTTCGGCCGAGTCACAAGTTAAAAATAACAATCGAATGTGAATAAAGAGGCGTCGAATTACGAGGACAAGAGGAAACACTGTTTGGAATTACACGCGCTTCGGCGATGTAAGCGTCTTCATCGGTATCAAAAGGTCACGCGTACACCGACGCCTTCTATGAAGAAATCGCGCGCAGAACTGAATCCTTTCAGGAGGTCCAGTGCCGCTCAGCATCCGCCAGTCAGGGGTAAAGCCGAGCACGCGCGAAATTCACTCCTGTGGCTACCCTCTCTCTAAACGTCCACCCCTTTCATGCAACCACCACCAGCGCTTAAAGCTACGCGAAATACGCCGTATCTCACGATCGGCGTGTCTAAAAAGCCCTTGCAAAATGTTGGCTCTTCAATAATTGTGAAACTGTCTTGTCCACGTGGCCAGTATTACGGCCAATTCAGAATGTGGACGCAAGTCGTTTCCTCCAGAGATTCGAAAGCTTTCGGAATGCGCTTGAAAGCACAAACTCACATTGCGTGAAGCATCAGAAAAGTAATTTCTTGCAAAGAAATCTCGATACGCTCACATCGCCAATCGGCTTTTGTGAATTGTTCCACGTAGCGAATTTCGCGCTCCGAAGACAATTTTGCGTTTTGTGGCTGTTTCATACGATTCACATATGTACTTACACGTTCAACGAGCCGATACTTCGTTTATTTCATGTATGAGTTGGACGATAGCCAAACTTTCCTCCGAGGATCCTGCAATTTTGAATAGCAACGGTGAAATATGGTTCCATAGAATAATATTGTTGTATGTCTGTGTATATTCGGTTCGAACAAAGCATCGCGTTTCGTAGATTTGAGAACGGAATAATATCCTTTATCTTATGAATTGCAATTCAAAAGACTAGATAAGGTTACGGATAAGTATCGACGTTTCGAAAAATTGTCATAAACAAACATGGCGCTATTTTCTGCATTCCCATGTGACTTTGCCATTAATTTCTTTGTGTACAAGACACATTTACTATTTATTCGATTCAATTGTTCAGTATTATTTAGTGGCGACCGCGACACTCGATATACGGCGTGAAATCGTTTATTGAAGCGAATAAGTTCTTCAAACAATGAAGATGGCACTTTACTGGAGTGACAGTAAAGTCACGTTGACTCTGTTTCGATCGTGATTTCCTTTTACTGCTAACACTGCTACTAAATTAAAGTACACGTGCGTTTAACATAAAGAAAACATGAACATTTTCTATGCGTCTCCATTCTTGCTCCGGGAAATGTTTAAATGTTTACTTTCTATAGATACTATTTCATACGAAATTGCAAGATTCTCTGCAAACTCGATACAGAGTGTAACCCAATTTTCATACGATGCTATGAAATACAATTCTGTACCGAACGTTGGCTGGAATATAATGTTGCTGAGACTTGAAACGCTGACGTAGTTGTTTCTAACGGAAATTCCTGTTATAATTACATACTTACGAGGTCGATCGATGCTTTGCTTTATAATTAAATCAAAATATTTCACTACAAACATGATTGTAGTCGCAAAAAATGTATGATAAAGTACTGCCAAAAAAGGTGTTAAAAATCAATACTTAAGTATCGAAGGCCATACTTTTCTTGGATGAGGAAATTCGCTACTTATCCCTCGAAATTGATCATTACGAAAGATGTGAGGTTTCCAATTACCGACACGCTAATTAGATCGATTCACACTTCGGGACGAAATATAATTTTGTCAGCGTTATGAAGCGAAATTTCTTTTCTCTGCAGCGTCATTCCATGGTTAAAAATTGGTTTTGAAAATCAGGTTTGATAATTTCTTTATTCCCATTCGAATTTAGATAATAGTAAATAGATTTGCGCATTACTCTTCTTCGTCCGCGTCTTATTCGACGTCTCAGAATGAGCGGAATATTGGAAATGTCGAACGGAGATAGAGCAGTCTACCTGATTATCCGATTATCCTATTTGACGACCCACCCTCGCTGAATCTAAAAATATATTAAACTACTGTTTGCACCCTCAAACATATCGAAGTTTTTAATCCAAGACGATTATTTTATCATAACATTTTCGATTCAAGACATTTTTTCATCACTCATAGAAATTCTGATTCATTTGTAATTGGAACTCAGTAATAATCGAAGACGCCACAAAGTATTCTATAGAATTGCTGACGATTTTATCGAAACGTGGTAAACAATAATTTTATTGTTGACGTCGCGTCATATTCATGTAACTTGGCGCCTCAGTTTCCAGCTGGTGATTATTCATCACCGCAAAGACCGAGGGTGGTTTCCATAGAAGCAATCGACACCAGAAGTACAGTGGAAACTGATGCTGAAACAACAGCAGTACTCTTAGCTCCCCCGTGTTACTGATTATTCCATTTACGAGCCATACTGCATGAGTCTGAATAGGAATCCAGAACTCAGAAGCTTCGAATGTAATGTATTCCACCCTAAAAAAGGATTATCAACTGGTTAATGAAAGCAGCGTCCTGATGAAAAATATTCCGCTTCCTTTCTAAAGAGGAAACCCCAACGAATGGTAATTTTGTACACTCGAATTGTTAATGTTGAACAATGTTCGCGAATTCCAAAACTGGGGATTCATCGAGAAATTTATTTTCCGTGGACTGGGACAGAAAGAAAAATGTTCCTTGTGACTTATTTGCATAAGAAAAGCGGATGCATGAATTAGTCGTCTAGAAGTAGAGGTACCGCAGGCCGCGAATCTCTGTTTTTGCGAGATGCTCCTCTTTATTCGTGCATGTAATCCATACTCTTTGAAGGAAACATTGTGCTTCATCGCGAGGAAACGACCGTTCCAGCAGTCACAAACACGAGTCGAGCGCTTTTGGTTCTTGTCAACTCTCCCAAAGGGACACCCTTCGACACTCCAAGCAATTGCAACTTGCCTCCGGCATGACGTCTACAATCGTAATATAACATGGTGCCGCGTTGAGCGATAAACTTTATCCGTCGCCCATTGACCATGCTTTGTTCAAGGCGGCAACTTCTACAAAAACAGACAGAAACGACGTTCCTTTTTCGCTCCGAAATTTTCTTTTAAGACAAAGGAATATTTTAATTCGCACATGTTTTTTGATTGATTGATAAAACTCAACGTTTCGCTTTTAATAACAAAAATTCGTCCCGGGATTGTAGTTTTGGGGGCGTTTGAACCCATAGACGCTTATTAAAAAATAAAACATTCCTCGCGACGTAACATTGTACTGCAGGGCAGCCTCAGGAGCCAATTGTGCGAGGCGCCGTTGGACTTGAAATATTCAAACCTTTTGTCGCTTCAGCGTTTGCATCCGTTTTCCAAACCCTCCAAGTTTCAGCTTTGAAATATTTATTTTAATCGGATTTTACTGCATTTCAGCTTTTTTAGTTCAGTTATTGATTTTAGAAACTTTTGGGATGGAATTTTGGAAGTTGGCGACTGAAACTGATAAGAAATTCGAAAAAAATTTGAATTCTTTATTTCATCGTAGGTAATGTTCAATTTTGATTCGTGGATAACATACCGATCAAATTGCGCCAGATGGTAAAGAATTCTTTTCCAATGTTACCGTTGAATGCCATCTGAAGAATTTTATTCGAACTCTACAGGAATTATTCGGCTCGGGGAAACTTGATAAAATCGATATATTCGATTTTTGATATTTCGTTTTTTTTAAGATATTACATTTTCTTTTCTATTTTTACTTCTGGAAAATGGTGAGAAAATTTCAAAAATTGAAATCATGCATTGATTACTGCGGTCGCGATCGCTCCAATTTGACGAAATCGGGACGAAGAGAACAATAGTTACATTGCTATAGCTCCAAGTTGTGATTGGATTTAATCATTCATGATTTCGACAGTTGTTTAACATCTTATAAATGACGAATAAAATAACTTCTCAAACAAATAATAGAACCATTATCCGGATGAATCTTTTATAGGTTTTAGCCCAGATTTATAGAGGATTTGCAAAAGATTTCAAAGGTCAATACACCGCACCGCGAATTCGGAAACGAAGAACAAATTTCAAAGTATGAAACAATAAATTTTAGAAATAGCAATTTGCGATTGCTGGACATTGAAAACTGTCCATAAAATTAATGTTTCCAGACGACTCGATCACGGGAATGGACAAAGTCCAGCTGCTCCGCAAATCGAACGCCCCTCGATGGAACGCGTAATGCAAAAAAGAGCCTCGCCGTTTCACTACATTGCAGGCAATGAAAAAACTAATTTCATCGAAGAAATCTTACTTCCACGTCATCGGGGTTTATTCCAGGCATGAGCGACAGTTTGTTATCCAGCATTAATAGGACCGTAAAATCCAAAATCAGATAAAATGCCAAAAATAATTAAAACTAACGAACACGAGTTGACGTTTATTTGATCGTATCTAGCGTCAAAGATGAAGCGATCGATTAGAAAAATGTTACTCGTTACACGAAATTCTTTCCTCGTTCTTGATTATCTATAATTCGAGATTGAATGAGGCGAATTAATAAATAAATGGTAAAAAGGAAAGAAATCCGTTGAATTCTTGGAGAATTACGCGGTCTCCGTAACGTACCTGTCACGCAATTCCATGCAATATTCATAAAAATAATGATACTCCGCAACTGCATTGGTTCAGCTAAATTAATGGTATTATTTGCGACGTTAAAGGTCTTAGACCAATAATTTCGATTTTGCGCACAGTAACTCAATTGATAGGTTTTTTTTTACCGGTGCTTGTTTTCCCAGATATGCGGTCGCGTTTAGAACGTTACTTTTATTTGTTTCTATAAATAGGTGATCGCGAACATTGAATTATTAAAACATCATAAATCGCATCGAACATTGGACATCGGGCAGTACAAATTTATCGCGCGGTACACTAAATTTTCATTTCGTTGCATCTTGATTTCTGTTCCATACAGACGGAAAGTAAAATCAAGAAAATTTTGTAGCCGATTAAAAAATTGGCGAAGACCCGAGTTGATCCGTGTTTAGCAGAAGACAAATGCCTTTTTTCCTTTCTCGTCGCAGCTGAAAGAGAGGAAGAGAAATCATTCGTCTTTGACGGTTATCGATCGACTCAGACCCTCGGAGTTCGAAAGCTCGAAAATCAATCAATAAAAATCTAGATAATTTCGTAGCATTGTTTTTTGCTGTTTTTAAGTCGAGGATCGTTCGAATTCTAGTGCGAGAACTTATCGACGGAAATTTTGAGAGTTACTCTGGCGGGGAATCAAGTTCTAACTGACCAGTAGTCCCCTACGCTCCTCAGTCTTCTTCTTTATTTTCCTTCAACGCTGTTTCGACCACCCCATTCTTGGCGACAGAGGGAACTTTGAACTAGGGGAGAAACTCTGGAGCACATTGTCCTAAAACGAACGCGTGTAGTTCGATGAATGTATAGGTAGGCTCGCCAAAACCCAAGATCATGCAGGTGAATCCTCGCAAAAATTTAAAAAAATTAACGTCACGTCAAAATCAATCTCGCCAGTTCAGTTTTCGATCGCGCCGTAAATACTTGTCGGCAAAAATTAAAATATTGACGAAACAATGAAAAAAAGAGTAGGTTTTGTTTGTCACTCCTCGAGCAATAGAAGCCGACTTTATTATGTCTTTGTGTGGGGGTGATTCGCAGCCAGTGTAGACTAGGGTCGTTGAATAAACGCGGGGGTGTAAGGGGAATTAGCGGATGGTCTAACGGACAATGTGGGGATACTTTCTCATATCAAGTATGGCCGCTATGGTGGCACGATGGCCAAAACAAACGTAAGTAGCGAAGGTTTAGAGCAGAACGTTTTTCCTTCCGGAAAACATTTATTCCTATGAAGAATTTTAAACCGCCAAATTCGGAATTCATTGCGTAATTTATAGTTCATTTGCGTCGCATGTCGAAGAGAATTTATGTACTTTATTTGAAATTGCAATTTGTCGAATCCAGCGACATTATCGAACAATATTTGCCGAGTATTCGTACAGAACTGATTGTAAAATTCGTTGGTTCATTACTCTTTTACATGTGACATCGCGCATTGCGTAGATTCCACTCTTCCCTCTCATCTCCTATTTTCTGAAAAAAGCACGTAATTTCGCGCGCTTTGAAAAACGGAAAATGGAGCTGTAATGTAAAGCGTAAATGTGTACGAAACAAAAAAACTATTCAATATCGACCGAGTTTCTTCATTTTCACAATTTCAAACTTTTAATGTCATGAGCATTCACGTGCATAGACGAGGAATGAATAATTCGCTGAAATCGTCAAATGTATTGGAGCTATAGCATTATAAATTATGATGTAAAGTTGTGCAAAATGAGTACTTTCATGTTACGTCAACGTTGTACTGGATTGAATCTATATTCGTACTATTTGTGCAAAATGTCGGAGCATTAAAATTAGACCGATTGAATCCTCAATGCCATACCTGCAGATCGATGTTTAGCTTAAAAATAAATTGAATTAGAAAACTTCAATTTCATTTCGGAGAATGTACTTTATGAACGCCACGCGTGCGTCAAAATAACAAAGACCCAATCATCCCCTTCGATCGACGAAACCGTTAATATTGCTTCGATGTATTGACTCAATTAATTAAAAGTGTTTCTTCCGTTCGGCGAGTTTTTCAATTTCTCGGAGAGATAAAATCGTTCATGAAATTCCGACAATAAAATTCAATTCGTTTCATTTATAGCAGAGACTAAAGGCATGATTCAGTAGAAATGTAATTTTAGTTCGAAATGTTTAATGAATTGCGTTTTCTACGAGGGCACATAAACTTTACGAAAACTAAACATAGATTGAATAGACTATAAAAGGGCGCTTGCGTAAATTCGTCCTCGTTTTTGTCATCTTGGAAGAACGGTTTAAAAGAAACGACGACTTTTCAGGATAGTAACGATGATATTCGTCTTGTTAGGGAGAAGAGTTATGCGCGTGTGCCGACGTAAGGAGTACTTCGATCAATAGGCCTCTGAAAATCGCTACAAAGAAATGTGGGCTCTTTCATTCCCAAGAATTTTCGCAATTTTCGCTTTCAAACTCGTTTTACTTTGGCGCGTTCGAAAAATTTCGCTTTCGCGGTGATTTCGTTATTTTTAGCAACGGAGTGGTGTTAATGAAACACGCCCTGGCAATATTGTTTCGTAACCATTCGTCATATCGCCCATTTGAACGTTACCCTTTTCCAAATTTTAACACTATTCTGTTACTGAAACAACATGTTTTTCTCCAGCGTCCCGACTTCGCTGTATGCGAACCCCTCTTCAAATCCCTCGCTACCTTTCTTTTATCTCGCTGTATTGGGTTACCAAATGTACGAGGATTTTATATTTTCCGTGGATTTGAACATACGGGCATATTTACGACTATTTTTCAAAGCCTGTCAGATAAATACACGAAGGTACAAAATCAAAGCTGAAATTTCGAGTTCTCAACAATCGAGAAAAAAGTTTTATTGAACGAAGTTAAATTTTACGAAAAAGCTGTTTCAACGGAAAAGAAAGTTTTCCACTTCGAGTTAATTTGGAGGCTGGGAATTCATCTGATTTGAGTCGTTGAACCCAGAGTTAGGGTTCAAATCTCTGGACGGAAAACTTTCCTTGACATTGTCAATGATAAGTAGGCAATATAAAATTGCCTACAATTCTTCCCGTTAAACCCAGTTTGAGAAATTTCTCAATCCAACAATAAACAAATCAAATTTCAAACTCGCCGCGCATTTGTCATTTAAATTGCGACATTTCTGAAACGCGAACACGCGATAAATCAAATAAATGTGTCCGTATGTCGATGAAAAAAACGCAAGAAAAAGGCACCGAAATAATTCAATTTTTTGTACTTTTAAACGTAGGGAGGGAATTCCGTCTTGAGTGCAGTGGAAATAAAAAAGGCATGACGGATCGGCACGAGGCATCGCGTACTGCGTTCGAAGGTGCTGCTCATTGGATTATAAAGCGAAATGCGTGCAGTGAAAATAGGAGTTGACGTAGCACGCGCGAGTACCTGAATCATCTGGATTCATCTCGCTTTCTATGGAACGTATATTTTTCCTCCCTTTTCATGCTTCTTCTCCCCGTCTGGGTCTCCCACTTTTGAGCCGGAGCCCACTTCTTTCCGCAAAGACCGTGCGCATTGACCATTGTCCGCCAATCAGGACTTCCCGACTCGTGACACGAGACTGTGGTACGTGAGCTACCCTACCGTTTCCAAGCCAAGCTCCAGTTCTGCCACGTGCCAATAACGCCCTTCCTCCCGGAGGGTCGCGGCAATATTTTCGAAGATATATTTTTCCACTTTGGAACGGTGAACATCGCGACGCGGTGCTCGACCTGATGAATTCCGAGTTAACAATTCGCGATGAATACGAGGCGAAAAAATATGAACAGTGCTATTAACAGTAACGAGACTGATGTAATTACCGAAGCTGTTAAAGGACTTGGGAAATTTCGGGAAAGTGACAGTGAAAGGTGCGCAAACTTCGTCAGGAATGAGACATGACATCGCCAGCTTTTCCGGATACTCTTTTAAGGGTGAGTTCGTTAATGTTAAGGCGTGAATTAATCTTTTTGTGAACTATTCCGCGAGATATACAACTTGAATTATCAAGAAATAATTAAACAGTAATTACGTTTGTGCAGTGTTGAAGTAGAAAGTTTTGTTAATGCTTTATTCAGTGCGTACAGCAGAATTGTTCGTCACTGGAAACTTGTTGAATAATCGAATTCGATATTTAAGAAACTTTTGCAGCTAAATATAGTCGCTGTAACTTCGGTGCTGTATTATTTTTAAAACAGTTTTTAATAAAGAAATTAATTTTTTGATCAGTTTAACAATACCCTTCGACTGAAAGTTTACGAGGTAAAAGATTGTTCTCGGTGCGTGGTGCAGATGTGAAATCCGTGTAGCATGCTTTTATTTCGGAAAAGTATTGTTCATAAAACAGGAAACGACATGTTTTATTGAACACGTTGCAGATGAAACCGAATCCAATTTTTTCTATACAGTTACTCTGGTTAAATAAATTCGGAAACATAAAAAATAATACTTCGTAATTGCATTCTCAATATTACTTAGTAAATTACAGTAATTTGTAATGCTCAGGATATAACTTGACAATATTTGAATCAACCCATTTTGACAGACTTCACAATGTCCCCAATAATGCAACAGAAAGCAAGTGAAAATCAATTTAAAACAGGTTGCATTGTTACAAGCATCTGATTCATTCATTACTGCTATAGAGACCGCAGTTTATAAATTTCGGGGTCGTCGCTATTCAGCCGGTGTGACATTTAGTACTTTAAACTGTCGAATACATCCGCATCTGCACGTAAAACTCCGTCACTTCCGTTCGAATTGGATCGAAGTATATAATTTTTTACGCACGAGTGAAAAAGTAATATTCGAGCATAAAAACCGAAATTAGAAATGCAATTCTCTATTACAATAATTATGGATAAGAATGCGAATAAAAGTGGATCAATAATCGTGGAATTTTCAATCGACATTCATGGCTGACTCGGAATAGAAACAATATTTGAAAATGTATACTTTCGATTTTCTTGAAATCGTCCCCAAAAGTAGAAGCGTTGTGTATGAGTCACAGCAATCCCCTTTTCTTCGCAATTCCCGCCTGTGTGTCTATTGGACAAGGGGAGAGTGCCTCGCCATGTCCTGTTCTCCAACTTTCGTTTTTCTCTCCCTACTCCGTACGATATTCTCGTTAGCTGTTTCCGCCTAACTCTCCAGCTTTTTGCGACTAAAATCATTATAACATTCCAAATTAATGCTGTCATGCGCATCGGATCGGATAACACTTCTCTCCCACTTGCATTTTTAGATATCCTCTTACCGAAGCGCCATCAATAGAATTAATTAATAAAGTATGGATTCCATTATCTATAGAATACTTTTCCTCATTCCGACGATACCTTTACTTTTGTGTCTAAAATAGTTCGCGTAACTGATAAATGAACACAGAAATGACACGTTGGTGTTGCTTATCGAATTTTTTATACCTCCAATGCTAAATTATTGTTGTTAGTGTACAAATTATTATCTAGTGTACAATTTTGTATTTATATGCCAAAACATGATTTGCCCGTTTTTGGAATTTACTGATACGTTCAAGTAATTTTTTAAGCCCGGAAAAATGTTCTTACTCGAAATGTCGCTTATAAAATTGCTCTTTTGTAAAATTCCGAAATTGGCGTAAAAATACGATACCGACCTCAAAATAGAACAATACTAAAAAAACTGACCTGTGTTCGACAGAATATCGTGGCCAAAGCGTCGTTGAACTGACGGTAATACATGGAAGTAGATGTCTACCTGGGGGAGTCTACAAAGATGACATCCACCGAAACTGCAGAAGCTCCGTTGTTCGATCAAAATGATTTCGACAGCGAAAGTTCCAGCAGTGACGATCGGAACGCGCGGAAACGTTTCGGCGGTGAACTGGAAACGGCGGGGCTCAAAAAGCGGCGGAAGCAATCGACTCCGGTAAAGTTTTCAACGCCGCTGATGACAAGGGATAATAACGGATCGGAGGAGGAAGAAGATGAAGAATACGAGGCTTTGGAAGGTAAGAATTCTCATCAAACCAAGTTTCTCCGTCCAACGTCAACGACAAAGAGTAAAAACGGAGACCCTGAATTTTCCTGTCAATACTGCGGCCGATGTTTCGACGATGAATTAGCCCTAAGCCAACACATAGACTGCGAGCACTACGTTGACAATTCTGGAAGCGAAAGACTGCAGCGGCAAGACGTTTCTAAGCGTGAATTCCTGCAACCGACACTTGAAAACTTGGCGCAAACAGACGCGGACTTGGCCAAGCAATTTCCGAGTCCTGTCAATCTTTCGACCATCTCCGTGAAGAACTTTGCTTCGATGATGCCGCGATGTTTTGATCCTGCCGATCATGCCCAGATTTCTTTGCAACCGCAAATGATGAACCAAAGTGACGACTGGTCATCTTCTGTTTCGACTAGACTGCCTCTACAAGAACACGTTCAAGGATTGCCACCGTTTCCTGGAACCCTGACACAATATTTGCATTACCCTGGATTCCCTCTGGCAGATGCTTCTCAAATTCCACGTTCTATTGGGTCAGCTCCACCGCGAATATTCAACCGGGACGCGTACTGTGACTTGTGTAATAAAGAATTCTGTAACAAATATTTTCTCAAAACGCACAAAGCTAACAAACATGGTATATACTCCGATTCTTCTAGTCAAAGTACGCCTAGCGATACAACTGTAACAAGCTCAATATTCACAGAATCTTTTCCAATGAGTCATGTGAAGTTAGAAGTGCAGCCGCTGCAATCAGATAATAACCCTGGATCATTATTCACAGCAAGTCCAATACCAAGTGTTCCTTCCGACACGTGTCAGAAGACTTTCAAAACTGAAGACACCAGATCGAACGATAAGTTACACGAAGAATCTTTGGATCACATGAAAGGCAATGCAATTCAAATGTCCGATACCGAAGAAAAACTTGACGCTCCTCAGAATCAGCACGTCATGGGAATGATATTCAAACAAGATTACGGAATCGAGCAAGAGGATTCGACGTTCATCCCATCACCAAGACATTTTTCTCCTCTAGCTATGCAACAAGCGAAGGAATCAGGTTTCAACATCGATCGGCTTCGTCGACTGGGAGTAATAAACCTAGAAGCCTTTTGCGAAATTTGCTGCAAGGAATACTGCAATAAGTACTTTTTGCGGACTCATCAAATGAAGCGCCATGGACTTTTCATTCAAGAAAGCGACCCATCCAACATGGCAAAACTTCTTGCTCCCGCCGAAGTGCAAACGAGTCCCTTGAATTTGATTGTGAACGAAAGCGGAAGTAATTCGGAATCCGGCGATCGTTCCGAAGACGAGCAAGAGTGCAAACCCTGCGGAATACGTTTCCAAACCCTTGACCTGTTGCTGATTCATCGCCAAAGACTCCACGAATCTGAACAACCGAAAACTTTGGACAATGAAGTTGATTCGTCGAATCACAAAGCTGATTCTATATCCGAGGACCTGCAGAAACTACAGACCATGATTTTACAGCTGAATGGCCTTGAGACAAATAAGAACACCTCGTGCCATATGTGCGGTAAGGATTTTGAAACCGAAGCGGCTCTTCAAACGCACGTGTCTTTAGACCATGAAGTCGTGATAGAAGATTCATCAACGCCACCCCAAGAAGCTGAAAAGTCGCCTATTCTCAACAGTAATTATTGCACTTTGTGCGAGAGGGATTACCCTAATCAAGAAACCCTGAGGAAACACATCGCGGAAGAGCATCAACCATCTACTCCCAACTCTGTGACTCTGTCTCAGAATCCATCGACTGCCATCACAACGCCGAAGACATCTTCATCGCAGCCCGAACGCAAAACTTTAATTTCGATGACGCCAACGTCCAGTTTCTGTGAAATTTGCAACAAAGAGCTTTGCAACAAGTATTTCATGAAGACCCACATGCACAGAATGCACGGCATAGAAATAAGCAACGGCGCGCAAATTGGTGGTGTCATTTGTAACATATGCAACAAGGAGTTGTGCAGCAAGTATTTTTTACGAGTTCACAAGCACAACACCCACGGCATCGTAGAAGAAGGAACAACCGGCCCACTAAAGCAAGATACGTTCGATGCATCAAGTTCAGAAGATGCTGCTTCTAAATCGGAAAATCCAAGTGACTTGAACAACAGGTACTTCACCCACTTCACGGAAGTTTGTCCCATTTGTAATCGAAGATTCAGAAGCGTCAAATGGCTGAAGGCTCATCTACTCGGGGATCACGGGAAACTGGGAGTGGAGAAATGGAAAGAATACGAAGAACAGTATCCAGTGACGAGAGTTGGAAATCGAACATCCGTTACGCCCAGATCATCCCAATCCAGTCCAGGTTTGAAGGTCCCGAACGGCCAAGAAACAGCGCAGCAACAAGCCAAACCCGGGGACTTTCCGACCCTTGGAACCCAGGTTCTATCGAATTTCTTCGGTTCTTCAACGGACGATCAATGCGTGAAGACTTACCGCTGTTCGTTTTGCAATTTCACCACGATCGCTTTGCCGTTTCTATTTCTCCACGAAAAATCCCACGTGAACGCGCAAGGGAACCCAATTAGCGAAGGAAGCCCATCTCTTCAGTGCCCGGTTTGCTCGCAAGTATTTTCGAAGCCGGATTTGCTGCACCATCACTTGCTGACGAATCATCAGTTCCCAAGTTTATTAACACAGTTCAATTCTCCTGTGCTAGGCAATTTGAAATTAGACATCTTTGCTGATAAGAACAAAGACGCGAAGGAGAAAGCCAGCATGGAGGCGAAGATCAATAATCGTCGGGACAATACTCCAGTTTTGGGTGAATCGAAGACCGGTCAGATGCATAAAGCGGACAATACAGTGGTACAAGTGACGCCGCAGGGAGCGTATAAATGCTCACAATGTGGATTCGCGACGGCGAACTTGAACAGGATAAAGAAGCACGTTAAAAAAGATCATAAATCAATCGGGGATGCTACAGACAGTGTTATTGCCGAATTAACAAGGGCTCTCAAGGAAGTGGCTAACAAGCGCAAGGTGCCAGCAACGTACGCCATACCCCAGGACATGAATTCTAATCCGGATAAAACCATAATGCAACCATTTCTAATCGAGGAGTTCGAAGTTGCACTTCAAGGAAGCGACGAGTGCAGTTCGATGAAACGTTTCGCGCCAGCGTTGGTTTATTTACCTGTGAATGCCAGAGTGAGCACTGCTCTCACGGCCTCATTTACTCTAAGCCCTGCGTAAACATCACCAAATCCGACGTATTAAAGAAGTTCAACATCCTGGATAAATACAGTTATCGGCGATGAAAAGGCAATTTCGATGATTTCGAAGTATAAAGTATTAATGCCAAACTGTTTCGATTATTCGGTATTGAAATTCAAGAATAATGTTGACGGAGTAAATTAAAATTTCGTCACTTGACTCTACGAAAAGTTTGGAAAACTTGATAAGAAGACGATAATCAGCGGTTCATTTTATGGATCATTAAAAACCCCAGAGATCAATAGCTTCGAATGTGATATTTCGGGAGTGCGATTATTTCAACTTATTCTGTTCACGTGGTCAAGAAAGTACTTTGGTAATTGATCTTTATGCATCTAAATCGGGAATTGTTAAACGATAATCAAGAATTTTATTTTCGTCTTTCGAAAATCATACAGGAATGAGTTGTGCAATATAAAACTTCAGTTTCAGCCAACTTAACAACATTAAAATACTAAAATGTTTTACGAGTTTGCGTTTTCACAGGGCTTTAGATGTTAATTGTGTACATAGTTACGATTATGAATAGATCGGTGAAGTTCCTATTGTGAAAATGCTCGATTTCTCTGGATTTTACGAATTAGGTGTGCGAAGAAACTGCTCTATTGCGAATAAAACTACAAAAAAATCCTTACATGTACAGCATTAAGTATACGTACATTTTGTCCGAGAGCATTGTTATCTATTGTCATTTATGAATTCGGTGGTCTATATTCGTTCATAATGCGAAGCTTCGTTCTTACATTCGATGTTAAGTAAAAACTATGAATCATCAACAGATTTTGAGAACTCGAAATCTAACAAACTCAGGGTGGATATAGAGTAAGTCGGAACAAAAGTACAATCGTGTACATCATGTTCAATTTCAGCATTACCAAAGGTTTCTAGTCGAAAATATATCTAGTCTTGAATTTACGCTTGGGAAATAGTTGTTACTTTCGGAAAAAACTTCAATCGGAATAATATTTTACGAGCAGAAAGAAATATATTAAAAGAACCATTCGTTTACGTGCCTTGGAACTGAGAAACTAAAATCAAAATTGCAGCTTCTTTTCGAAGTCGTAATGGCCTTTCTTTTGTTTCAAACATCGTTATTGTCATTGATACCAAAAAATGTCACAACAATGACGTGTAGTTATGATTTGGCCTCCTTTTCGTGCACGAGATGTATCGAGTTTCGAAGCGTTGCAGAACCAATAACAATAGCTCACAAAATTTCGTTCAAAATACTTAAAAGAGACAGCTGTTCGATCTACTGACCACTCGTTCCGTCAAAAGTGCTACTATTCGAGCCGAGGCTCACTCCCTAAAAATATATTCGTGCAGCGCAATCCGTCTGTCCTGTGAAGGGACCGATGAACCGGACAGACTGACGGACGGTTAGCATAAATTTCTGTTCGTGTTGCACGCCCTGCTGACTACCGTTGCCAAATTGAACAATCAGAACTATCATTTCCTCGACCATAATTATTTATTCTATTGTTACTTTCTTCTATAAAATGAACTAGTCATTACAGTAATCGAACAGGGCCCAATTGCCCTGGATTTTTGCAAAATAGATTATCGCACAATTCATTTTGCCCGACGTGAAAACAGCATTACCGGAAAAATATGTGATAAAAAGTTCTGGAAATTCCGCAAAAATCAGCGTCGTTGTCTTTGCTCCCTCTCCCATAAATATTGTTTCCCCGGCAGAAAATCGCCGTGAATCATGTTGACACTACCCTCGGCGTTTTTCTAAAAATTCGTATAAATTAATACACGCGCGCGTGCATGTATTATGATATTTTAGGGGAGGAAGAGTAAGGCCATTACGATTTTCGTATGAATAACGAAACAAGACGGAGATGAAAGAAAATAATAAATAGGAGACATAAAATAGAGTGAGAGGATAGTAGGGAAAAAATAATCGATCGGAAAAAATGTGTGCGGTGGGCGCTTTGTCGAGGGCAGCGCGAGGTATAGGCAAATGTAACGCATCTGGTTGATTCGAAATCTAAATGCAAGGATCAGTAAAGATCGAATGGAAAAGGTCACCATCGTAACCTTGTGCAGCCTCCGCCGGCTATTTTCAGGGAAAAAGTTGAAAAGAGAGTCAGATGCAGAAGGGGAACCGGCGCATGTCCAATGGTCAGAAACCCCCTGCTCATTTTCTCGCCCCAAATGCGGACAATGACATGCAAAATCTATGCGCGATCGTAAACGTGGCGTACTTTTTTAATTGCAATTGCAATTGATACGCGCCGATTCGCTAACGATGATATATAGATAAAAAAAGAAATGAGGTCTTGCCGATGCTTCAATCGTACGATCGATCGTTAAATTTCGCACACTTATTGATAATGGAAAAAAAATGTTTACTATTTTTCATACTTGTTCGATGAAGAATATTTTTCAACCCAACCAAGTTTTATCAACGCTGTTAACGTTAACATTTGTAAAAGTAAATAAGCACGGCCTGTAAGGTGGAATGGAAGATCTAAAATTGCCTTGATTACTTCAAATGAGCGCAAATCAAACTTACTCTTAAGCTGTACGAGAAAGGACAAAATAAATATATTATATCTACTATATTATTCGATATTATATTATAAATAGAATTTATATTATAAAACAAAGTACGTGAAGTATATATTATATCTACGAAAATGGAAATCTGTAAAATATATTATTTAAGAGCATGCGTATGTATCATATAAATTATGCGATTACTGTACAATACGATTAACGATGAAGATGAATTCAAAATTCGTAGATATGTTAATAATTTTTTTAAAAAACTTGCAACAACATTTTTTGGGGATTATATTAGCCAATTGATAAACGTTTGTAGTTTTTATATGAAAACGGCAGGATAAATTTTATTTTTAATCTAGTCAAAACATTTAGGTTTTGTGATTTCACTAGTCTTGTATCGTGGATGAAAAATGTATCGAAACGGGATCATATCGCGTATCAATCGCCAAGATAATGCATTACTTTCGGGTCAGGCAAGAAAAGATATTCAGATTAATGCGCAATTGCAAGAGATACGTGAATGTCATCACGAATTATTAATTTCAGGCCACTTGTTCGTATCTGATACGTGCATCATTCAGCTGCGGTATTTCGTAACTGTGTGAGACATCGATACCCTGTCTTTTTCGAGACGTATGAAACGATAAAGAATGAATGACAATTTAGTCTACTTTTATTCTTCGCGTGCAACATCAAATCGCAAAAAATCAATGTTCTCTTGAACTAAGGAAGAGAACATACGTGAACTTTATCGGCAGTTATAAATAATAAGCATACGAAGAACCTTTGCAAACCAATCGCGTGAGCGAATCAATTTTTTTTGTTTAAAAAACTTCTTTCGCTTGCCTTTCGACGAGAAAATGACATAGCTTTAGCAAATATACCGGGAAACAGAGAACACACAGTTAAACTTTAGTCTGCGTGGTCCCTGTGAAGTTATATGAAAATCAATAACGTCTTACGGTCCCTGAAAGGTTTGCTAAATTGAATAAAACAAGATGCGGAAGGAAATTCTCAAAAGCGTAATTCGATTGACAATGGGAATTCAATTACGCGCGTCGCGAGAACCGGAACTATTGTGATTAATTATCCGTTAACGGAAAAATGCGGAGCTCATTAAAAAGCAAACGCCCCGAGCGTGATTAAGAGTTTCTGTCTCGTGGGGAAAAATTGCAATTCATAAAACCGGTATGACGCGGATTCGATTTATATAAATTTTTCCCATTTCTCCGAATAAATAGAATGTCACGTGACATCACTTTGGAGACCACTCATCTCTGGATATTTATTATTGGTCGGAGAACAGAGAGGGTCGCGACTGGCTCGCCGAACTTGAGGCGAAGGTATCGAACAGAATGTCGCCCCTCTTCCGCCTACTCTCCTTTTCTGTCCCTTCTCATCAGCCGCCACCACCACGGGATTGCTTATAGCCCGCGACGAGGCAGTGGATTGCAATTATCAAGGCTTCTCCCCTTTCCGCTTCCTCTGCTGGGCAGTCATCATCCCACGGTTTAGTTTTTCCACCCCGATTTCCTTGCACCCTCGTGGTCTTAGAGAGAAACTTCGAAATTTCATCCTCTCATAATAATTTTACCGCTCCCCCTCCCCCCTTTCCTTTTTTTTCTACTTTTAGTCGGTACCACCACCTTCGCTTTCACCACCACCACCACGCGATTGCCACAGTCGCCGACAACAACATCGCTTCGATCGCCCACCATCTTCTTTACGCGATCAAAGAAACCCTTATGCGGGACTTTTGTATGGCACCCGGGAACAGAACTTTCCTTGTTCAATCGTCCCTCTGTTCACGACTATTTTATTTTTTTCCCTCTCCTTATTCGATAAATTCCGACTCCATTCATTTCAACGCTTTTGTTCTGACGAAAAATTCGGTCTTCTTTATTCGAAATCCGAAGGATATTCTCGGCAATCATTTTATTCGAGGATTTGAATTTGGACTTCTTTGGAAATATTGGAATCGTGAAATTATGTTTTCCATACTTCGAGTACTTGTTTCTAAGATTCGGATTTTTCCGTCATGAAATCAGGAAAGCAGAATTTGATTTATAAAAAAAATTGCAGAAAAACTGTATCAAACTCGATTATTCTCATTGTTTGATAATTTCCCAAACGAATAAACAACCACGTTCAAATGGATTTTAATTTTCGTTCGGTTTCAATCACAGGATAAAATTGACGAAACACTAAAAACGTAACACGATGCCACGCAAAACAGTTTCTGCGAAATACCCATTAAACGTAAGACTCATTGGAGTGAAGAAATCTACAATGAAGTAGAGAAGCGCAAAAAAAGTGGCCATAAATCCTTTGACAATTCTTTTATTCGTTTCCCTACAATTTTTTCGTCGTTTTTGCGCGGAACCGAGTCTTTCTGTACGTGAAATTCTATCAATGAGGGTAGAAAAATAAATTTCACGTCGTAACGGGGAGACCAGAAATGCGGAAAGAGCTGAAAAATAGAAAGCGCGACGCAACCCTTTATTTATACAAGCCCGCTAGATTGCATTCGACAGTATCGGTTGAAATGACCGTCGGATTGGAAGGGTGAATGGGACCAGTTTGACATTTCTCCGTATTCACCCCAAAATTTTCAGCTGCACCGCTACGGCCGCGTGCGCGACCTTACCGGATTTACACAATATTTTGGAAATCCTTTATAAGAATTGAACCCCTCCGCTTTAGCCTGAGTACTAGATCGACCCATTGTATCCGACGATGAAACGAACGTCGACAGATGGATGCATGCACCAGACACGCGCGGGGTAGAAAAGAATTTTATAAAATGCGAGAAAAACGTAAAATTAGGGTTGAAACTGCGAAGGGAAAATTAATCCTCGAATTATCGTGAAGCGATGAAAGCCGACATTGCGTCAAATGTACAATTGCGATTCCCATAAGCTTCTCGTCTGTTTACTCAACAAATGTTTCGTGAAATAAATGACAAACGGGAAGAAAGCGTCGTAGAAATACTGATGAACCGATAACAAGATTATCATTTGTTTCTACGACGCTCGAGATTAAACGTATCGTTGTTCTTAAAATTTTGCGTCAGTACTGACGCAGAACAATGATCACGCGCAATTGTAGAAACATTGATTCATGTTCTTGAAAAAGTTATCCATATGCAATTAATTGCTCTTTCATTAGTGCAAGAATTCAATGTGTTTCCGACAATTCAGAAGCACGAAAACATATTTTTCTCCGAAGTAATGCATTATCTTCGCGCACAATATCGAGATCGCGCGATCGGTACTTAAATTTATCTCTCTTTATTCTTATTTAAATAAGCTTTATTGATATCTTTATCTGTCTAGTATTACAAACATGGAATGTCAATGTCAATCAACAATAAGTTCCTAAAGAATACTTCACAGCGTGCATAAGTTCCTAAAGTGATGCAACAAAAGTTCCTACTATGTTCCTACGAATACAAGTTCACATGTACAAGTTCCTAAGAAGAGCTTTATCATCTCGTAACAGTTGATTGAATATATAAGATACAAGAACAAATAAAAGTACAACGCCAGTGCTGGACATATTCAACTGGACCAAAAAACCGCAAAGAATGCGATGCACCGATCGCAAAGGAAAAGCCCTTTTTATTTTTCGACGTCATAAACAAATGAATGGACCATTTCGGACAAGCGTTTCCGAGGATTCGGTCGGTGCATTGTATTGTTCATTTGTGTAAGAAAAATTCGCCCCGAATGCACGTATATACGAAAAGTGTGCATTAGTACAATATTTTACTCAGTAAGACTGAAATGGGTTCGCAAACCATGCAATTGTACTACTGGTACAAATTTTGTATGTTCCTCAATTTGCTGATGTAAACATTACTGCAACGCGGCATAATGATGTTTGCGAGCGTAAATACAATACTTTGTTGACAGAACGAGATGAAAAATGAGACCAACTGACTAAGTAATTAGTAGAAGGTACGCGAAACTGTGCGCCAAGTAATAATTAGGATTCGGGCATTGAAGAAGAGCGAAATCAAAATTAGAGTAAGTTTGAAACGTCGGGAAATGGCCAAGATATTGTAGAATCCGGGTTCAATGTACAACATATTTAACAATAATTCAGGGTTCTTGGATGTTTAAATGACTTAAGCTACGAGCGGTATAATCTTGGAATCTGACTTACTGAATACAAAGTACAATGATTAAAATAAAAACAGAGGAAAGAGACTTTACATACGTAAAAAAGCTACGTAAGATATTTTTCAATTTATATTTACTAGCGTACATATGTAATCTGTATATAACAAATACTATGGAAATTTATAAGAAATTTATTTGAAAATTATACTTGTTACGTCAAACATTCGTTCGGAAAGGAAATTTTGAATTTTTCATTGATATCCATTCTACGGAAAATTGAACGATCGAAGCAGGAAATATTCTTTTCTCATCAAAATATAAAGCACCTTGGAATAGTATATGGTACGTGCAAAGTTCTATAGAATATTTTTTTTAAATTCATCGAGAACTGTCTAAACTTTAATTACCTGTGAATATAATTAACCCTAAGTGTGATTTTGTATGGACACATTTATATAAAACGACGAATGACTGCGAAAAGTGCATCCACGAAACGGAAATCAAAAAATGAGAATCAAAATTATACTCTAAGTATCAAAAAGAAGAGAATTGTCGATAATGTTCGTTAGATTAGATGCGAAAATCTTTCGCGTCCAAATGTTTGATAATCTCTACTGAATTGTTGCGCGTTTATAACAGATTCTTATGTAACGCAATTAATTTTACAATTAATGAATTATCGCGAATAGCAATGCATTTCTGAACGAGATTATCGACATGGTCGCATTTTTGTAAAGTATATATGTGGCAACGATTTTATAGCGATTATGAATTATGTGAAGATGTATGAAAAAAGTCTATGTGACGAAACTTTAACTGAGATTAAAATTGTATAATTAAACTTCGCACTGCATTTTCATTTCCACCTCGCAACGTCCGTTTCACCAATTTTTTTCTTTTTTAATATTTTCCGACACCTGCATTAAACAGCGAGGTAAAAAATTGACGTTGAATAATTATAATCGCATTAATTAGTCCTTAAAAAAAAGATGAGGTATATTTCTGGATTACGGCAGTAATCCCACGCTTATCAAACATCTTTCTTATTCAGTCTCGTCATCAACCGCAAGAATTTTATCGTGACAGTGCACATATTTGTATTTGCTCAGATATTAAAAATTTATAAATCTCTATCGATGCAAGGGCAGCGAAACGCGATAAAATAGTTAACCTCGCGTATTTCAATTCTAGGTAGAATTGCGATGAAAGTAGAAGATACAACAGATTTCCTTGACTTCCTGATTCATTATTGCTCGAGATTTAATTACGATTACACGAAGAAAAATGAAATTATATATGATAATAATATTGGTGGATTATCTGGCATTTTTAGCTCTTTGAATGGTTAAATCTGACAATTACACATATTTCTTCACGAACGTACAATTAAATGTAATGAGCCGGAAGTTGTAAAGTTTTTGCTTGTACAATAATTGAACCTCCGGATGCAATAATAGCATATGTGCTCGGAAACGTGTAAAAGTATTGACCAAATCTCAAAATTTGAATTTGTTTATCCTCATTGAATTGTTTAAAATAACAAATGCAAAAATCGATACTTTTCACAAATGATTTACAATTTTTTTATCAGATGCTCAGTTAACGATAGCGACAATTATAAGTTGATTAACCGGCTTAAAAATATACTAAAGTTAATCATATTTAATTGTAAATTAATCCCCGTCGTAACCAATGCGTTGGAATGTTCGATAAGAAAAAGTATCGAAGGAATTTCGAGCTACAGAAAATTTACAGCGAGACAAATGTTCGTCACACATGAGAGAAGTTTTCTAAAAAAATTGAATACTGATCATGATTCGGATTTATCGACGCTCTAGATATTTATCAATAAATTCGCATCATGATCAGTAATCGATTTGGGCTTTTTTTAGAAAACTTATCTCATGCGTAACGAACATTTGTCTCACTTAAAGTTTCCTGTGGCTCGAAATTTCTTCGATACTTTTTCTTATCGAACTTTCCAACGCATTAATTAACAATTATATATAATTGACTTTTAATATATTTTTGAGCACATTGTCGCTATCGTTAACTGAGTATCTGATAAAAATTTTCAATCACGTCGCACATAATTTTAGTATTCGAAAGTATTGATTTCTGCTGTAAGAAAATTGTTGGTTTTCGTTTGTTATTCAAAACAATTCAATGCGGATAAAAAATTGCAGGAAAAAGTTGCGTCTCGTCATTTTGGATAACTTGGAACTGTTAAAAAATTAATCGGGCTCATTAAAAAATTTAACTTGCGTTCTTAACAAATTTTGTTAATTACGAGAAGATGAATAATTACAACAAATATAACAGGAAAAGTATCCATGCATATTATATGTCATTGTTACATTATGTAACTCGGAATTTACACTCGTTATCATTATTTCGAACAAAAACCTACAGATTTCGAAGGAAAAATAATTCATACTGTGAAATCGTCTTTGCGGAGTGACTGTTTTCACGTAAGACCCAATTTTTTGTAATTTTGGATGAAATTCGGTTACCTAACGTTGATTTCAACATTTAAACTTATTCTTTTTTGACTCATCCAATCAGAACATTTTTTCCTTCTCTAAAAATATTATTGTTGAGCTGTAAAAAAACCCTTACATTTTCAAAATCGAATTTCCGTACCGATTTTTCATTTTTATATCGAGCTTTTCTTGTATGATGATAAATTGAATTCATAAATATTTCCGAGTTTCCAAACTTTCACTCAAAAGTAAAAACAAACATACTTTATCAAAATTTACACCATGCCAAAATTGTTTTTAAGCAATTTACTCGAGAAAAAACCGAAAAATTGCTACATTCTTCGTAATTTATTTGAGCATTAAAGAGTTTACATTTAAATATTAAAAAACAACGTTAAAATGAGTTTATGGAAATTGCATTCAAATTTAAACGAGCAGGGTCACAAATGAGTGTTTAAAAAATTGTCGCATTGTTTAGAATTACTCAACGAGTAATAACTGTCAGTTGCGACCAAAAGGTCGGAGTTTCTTTTTGATCGCCAAACGAGGCATGTCGAGTCTCAGGTGTAAAGGAATTTATAAGATTAGAGAAGAAAAAAAAATAAACTCGGAGGAATAAAAACTTTTCCTGTAACGCGATAGTATTTTTACAAGGATTTCAGTGAAAAGAAAATGTGATTTCTTCAAAATGTAGTGTTATTTATGCAGTTCAAAAGACTAGAAGTTTAGAAACGTGACAATTATTTGTTAATCATCAATTAAGTTTTATCATACTCTAATCTACTTTTTCCACAATTTTAAATTGCGCACCAGTTTTCAAAAAATGGTCTTTCGAAGAGAGATTTCATGTTCTACGCGATGGATTTTCAATTGATACAACTTGCAGGAAAACATCGCTGGGAAAATTGACACTTCGAAATCCTTTTCAACAAATAGTTCAAAATCAGTTCCCATAATCCCGTAAATTTTTAATTTTTACCTCGCTGACAACGAAAGGTAAGTGTTTTAATCATCGACAATTTTTATTAAGTTTAAAAAAAAAAATTATTTTGTAAAAACAATTTTTTTCTTCGAAACAACGAACTCAAATTATTATGTACAGTAAAATAAAGCTCATTGCGGCTTCGTTATCAATCGAGTCTACGTCATGCTCGCTTTATCAAAATGAAACTTAATTAACGCAACTTGAATGTGTCATATGGCATCGATGAAGTTGATAATATTTATTAAACGCAGGTAACATAAAATTCGAACTTCAAAATTAATTTACAAGAGAATCCAATTTTAAATTCAAACTAAGTCTTTGGAAAACTGGAAAACTTGTAAGAAATGATTGAATGATAAAACAATAATTAAAAATTGCAGAAAATGTTGAATGAATTGATGCTATCTTCGAAATAATAATGGCTCGAATTAAGTGACGCTTTATTTACAATGCGATTCAATCAAATTAGTAAGGCGTTTACTGCTTTATTCATGTAGAAGGAGTTGGCCATTTAAGAAAAAATGTCTTCTCATTGTACTTATGTACAATTAGTTGAATCTTTTTATGATCAAGGTAACCTTCATTGAAGGTCAAAAACAGCACATCGCATTTGCATAACTCATATTTTTTGCAAGCATGAAACCCTGTACTGTAAAATTTTGTCAATCGAAAATTTTCTAAATCCGAACGCAGGTGTCTCAACTTAAAATGCAGACGTTTCGATTCGAAACATCTGCGACTTGAAGCAAAACAATTGGGCGATCAAATCCTTGGAGTTTGTGTAGCGATGTGTTGCAATTGTTTAAATAAATTTTTGTCCCTATTGTGTTTAATAATATTAGCAAGTTTGTGTAACAGAAAATCATTTGAAGCGGAATAAATCGGAATAATTAGGAACGCATTCGTGACATTGTCTTTTTAATGGCTGGTTATGTCAACGTGAAATTACGTATTTTACGTATTACGTGAATTCGCATTATGTTTGTAGCTTCCGTTTTTATGATTTATACACAAAGCGAAGCTGTAAACTTGAACGCTCGCGATAAATTCACACTAAAAACTATGATGACGTGATTATTTGTGTTTGCAAAGCAATTTGTAATTAGATTGCGAATTTCATGTTACATCTGGACTCGATCGAAATATTATTGTTGGGGTAATTCTCGATTGAGTAGAAAGCTGTGATTCCGACTGTATTGATGTCAGTGAACTTACGCGGTCTACAGAAATCGATGAAAGCTGCAGAGACGATCTTTGCAAAAAGTCGCAATCTGGGCCAAAAAAATTGTTCAGTAATAAAAACATGATCGAAAGATTTTAAAATTTTGACCAAATAAAAGCGCAACATTAACTGACCTTTTGTAATTCAAAATGATGATAAGTAATGTGACAATGGTAACTTTATAGTATATTGTGCATCGAGGGAGGTAGGCAGACCTTTGCTCGGTGAGAGCGATGTTTGCAGCTCGAGCTGCAAACATCGCACGAACCGAGCAAAGGTCTACCTCCCGCGATGCACACGATATTTTATCCAACGGAGGTAACGTTTTACGCGCTTCACTCCGCCTGTGAAGCAAGGGCAAAACGGTCGTTTGACGACTT
>JABFQM010000442.1:0-35838 GCA_022816865.1 Zelostemma sp. ZL-2020 | reverse complement strand
GGAACAAAAGGACGAAATTAATGATAAAAGTTTACCGATAAAGACGTGCAGCGAAATCCAATTACTCGCGGAAAACGTAATTCAGTCAATTAATTTTAACATTGTTTACCAATACTTTCGGAAGAGCGAACATTCACGACACTTAGTTGCATATTGGAAGAGTTTTTTTCTTCCTTCGCATCTTTACGTTATCGAGAATTGTAGCTTGCTCCAAATTTTCAATCCGGAAAGGTTAAGTTGCGCTGACGTTGCGAATTTGGACCGAAAAATTGCTCAAACGTCAATTGTTCGGGTCCATTTTTATTAAGTACTTCAATCCACGAATTAGATCGGATTTCCACTCTTTTGGAGTGCATTTTTCACTCTAAATAAAGTCATCCGATTCTTATCATTCTCGGAGTGGAAAAAAGGGCTTAAATTCTGATTGCTGAGGAATAATTTCGTAAAAAAATAATTCCGGCGATCCATTATACGGGCCAAAAGCGAATAAACGAGCGGCTGCGAAAATAGCCAAGAAGTTTTTCGCTAAATTAATTACGTTGCAATTACGTTGACTCTTTCTGAGAGTCTCGGACTGGCCGCCTCGTCCCACCCGCGGCCGCTAAGAGGGTTTGCTTGTATCCCCGGAGACGCGCATGCGTCATCCGATTAAAATTACTAATTAGGTAATTAACTTCGGAGCTCTGCTCCCCGGGATGAGCAAGTTGACCGTCTCTGATTATGATGCATCGCTCCTGAGCTGAAACTTCTGGGATGAAAAAAAGGCGTCCGGATTCTGAGCTCGGGTCCCCCGATCTCTGTTCGAGACCGAAGAATGAAATTTCAAGACGCAATTCACCGCGTTCGATTAAAACGCCTCCCATCAGGGGGAACGATACAAAAATGTCTGATTCTTGCCATAAAATTCATTTCGTGGTACAAGATGAATTAGATCGCTAATGATAAAAACGGGGGGGGGGGTGGGAAAAGTAGACAAAGAGCGAAACGAAAATAAGAAAGTTCAGTCCAGCTTTCGAGCCATGGAATGCTCACAAATAAATTCCCAGCATCTTCTCTCCAGCGGAGAGCGAAGTCAAAACCGATCGCTCTTCCGGTGGATGGTTGATGACAATAGAAAATTAATGTATTATCTTCCGAGCGATCTGGCGAGTCGCGATGCGAAGGGGCGGATACGCCGGGGTTTGAATCGAATGAAAGGGGGCGCCAGAGTCGGGAGTCCAAAAGTGCTTTCCCGTGTTCTTTAACGTCGCGTTCCTCGGTCCTTTCATTTCGTCCTGTTCGCGAATAATCGGAAAAAAACAGGCAACTTCGCGATTCGCGCCGAGCTTTTCTGCATTTCCAACGATCGTTGCTCGCCGGGGACAAGAATATTTTTTATTTATCTTATCGCTTCGGTTCGAAGGAACGTAAATTATATTTTAAATTCGTATGAGCTAATGTAGCGAGACAGGAATTAACGGAGCAGTCAATTTATGCTACAAGTGGCAGTACAAATAACGAGAGAATGCCCGTATATGAATGACGCGAAAGCAAAAGCTGCCTACTCTCAATTAGAATTTCTTTGAGCCCACATGACACGTACTCTATATAATTCTAGTCGCTCGAGCGTTCGATGCGGGCTTCTAACTAGTCCAAAACGAACAATCCTTTAAATCAGGTTTGTAAATGGCATACCCACATTTGATAGGGAAGAAAAGTAACGTACTTTTAAATTAGCTTCCACTTAACGCTCCCCTGAAACCATTAAATTACCCAGCTTCTTTCAGTCGCGCATTCGTCCTTTAAAAAGGCTGAAATTAGCTCGAAACTGATGTATTCACATTCAAATACAATTTTCAAACTACGAACGTTGAATCTCAAGAAAAAAAGAAGTTTTTCAAACTTCGACTGTTTGAAGATTGTAATAAATCCTTAATGATTGTGTCACAAAATGTTTTGACGGTCACAAGACTGACCTCGCGTCGCTATAGCATTTCTCATTTGAAGTGTTAATTAGTTCCCCGATCCTTGACATGCATTATTAACGCGCATAAAGGGCAAGTATTAACGACGTAACTTTCGAAGAAGTTGATCCATCAACTAGCGCTACGCGCGCGTTTGATTCTCCCACGATCATAATCTTCGAGCTATTATACGAAAAACGCGAGTAATCTTTCGAATGGGAAGATAAATTTTCATTGGGGAGCGAAATATTTAGGAATAAAGCAATTCCGTCGGGATTCGTTTAATGAAAAAATATCGAGCGCGATAATTACGTGCCACGGCTGAACGGCATTCATTGGCAGATAAACGCGGCGTTCGTAAATGCAACGATTAAGATCTTCATTTGCATTTCTAGTTTAGCGTATGCAAATAACGGTTGCACGAAAACTAAACAGACTCGTCGAGCGCGGAACGATCCTTGTAAAGCGCGGGCTTTTATAATATTAATTGAAATCAAACATTAAAACGAAACTCGCCCCTTCTTTTCCGACAAAGCTAAGCCGGGGCGTTAAATGACACAGTTCGGGACGATGTCGTGTGTACTTTACACTGGTGTACGCACAGAACTTCGAAGGACGACGCGCCATGTGTCACTTACGCAAATCCGAGACCGCGCATCTGTTGGGTACTACCAACATCTCGTATTTGCATAATATCCCATTATTTTGGGGCCTTCGAAATATTCGTGTCCCCAGTCGTTTATTCGCATTCATTTTTCTTGTTGATTTTTTCCCGGGGCATCGCACATGACGCGTCGGAAATTGAAATCTTCATTTCGAATATCAAATCAGAAACGTCGAAGGTTTTTAATTGGTCGCCGACGCAAAGCTTAATGGGGAAAACGGTATGACAAAGGCAAATAAAACCGCAGCTAACCGACATCTAAAACTGAATGTCATACTCTCAATATTTTGCTTTTACTTCCAGTACAATCCAGTAAATCTGTCGTTTCTGATAGGACTCGAATACAACTGGATGCATTTTTTTGTTACACTTATTCTGGTACGTATGCGTTTCTGAATTTTTTTCTTAAAATCTTGCACGTTCAAAATTATTTAAAAAATAAATCATGTGTTTCAGTAGTATTTTTCACGTTTATAAACGAAATTTTAATCAATGGCTTTCTATATAATTGTTTTTCTCCTTGGACGAGTCCAAAATTTGATTTGATCCGATAAGAAATCCACGATTACGGACGAAATGCGATCATTTTCAGGTTTAAATGATGACCATTCGCTAGTTTCTCAACCAAATTACCTGGCGTATAATTTTTTTCTCCGAAAGATCCCACAACAGTTGAGCTTTGTTTGAATTTTGATTATGGAAGAGATTACGATCATTGCCATGCTTGTGCGGGACGAATTTCGAAGCGACAATTCATTGCCGGTCATCGTTCGGGGACCAATTCGACTGGCAGTTCGACTGGCGAATAACTTTTGCAAATGTTCTTGTTTCGAACTAGCGACAAAGTTAAACGACGGATCACTGAGCGAAACATCCCACGAGTATCTCTTGAGCTTGACTTCGGAATAGATTGCGTTAGTGCTCCCAAGGTAGACCCTGACGATTAGGTTGAATCTTCCTGGAGCGAGTCTCGAATCGGCCCTTGCGGTACCGCACGAAAGATTTCGCGACGAGAGAGCAGAGCGCAAGGAAATTGCGCGAATTTAACGCTAACGTCATTTCCTGCCGTCAACAGCCCCTTTCTCTGCGCTTGGGATTCCTCGGAGTAAAATTTCACTCCAGAAAGAGGCCGATTAGAGTATGTCGAAGTGTGAGATTTTGCTTCATAGAGTGAACAATTGACCCCGGAAAGAATAGAAATAGAGCTAATCCACAAAATTTTGTTGTTTTTTCTGTTTTAAAATACTAAAACTATTTAATAATGGAATAATGAAAAAAAGACAAATTTGTTGGCCCAGCAAAACCTTTTGTAAATTCAACAAAATCAGGCGAAGTCTGAAAAAATCTTTTCTGAGCCAATTTTCAGTCTTTGGGAACAAGAATCTGACTCCAAAAAAAGAATGAGCATCGAAATAGTAATTTTTATCCGTCAAATTACACGATTTCCGTTTTAATCGACTGCTCTCTTCGGTTTCCGCGTGTCACCGCGTCGCAAAAACGAGACAAATCGAGGGAAAAGTACGAGCGTCGAATCGAGAGTGAAGTAGACGGAAGCGAGACAGGGTAAGCAAAAGGAAATAAAAAGGTAACGAGAGAGTCGCGGTAAAAAGATGGGGGAGGGGAGCGAGCGACATCGGGAAGCGTAAAAGCTTTGCGAATTCGTCTTCCTTGGTTCCGCGATTCGTCGAAAATATTTTTCATAATCCTTAACAACGAAAACAATTTTTTTTCGCCTCATCGATCAACAATTTACTTTGTTCCGTGCGATGCGTGTAGGGAAAGAAAAGCGAGGAAAAATGAAAAAAAGGAGAAATGGTCGGCACGAGTGGCGACGGAGACTTGGAGAAAAGCGAAGAGTTGGAACGGGTCGAGCCACCCTTAATGGAGTCAACAAACAAAAGTGAATCGATTTGAAATAATAGCACGCGGACGAGCGAGCGGGTGAGCGACAAATAAAAGCACTCAGCGTGAGCGGCTTTATCCTTATACAACTGTCAGGCGTCTTAACATTCGAGAGTGCAGGTTCCTCGTTCTATACTAAACGCTACGATTTTTATTATTATAGCAAAAACAATTATTCCAGGACCTCTCGAACATTGGATTTCGTCATTCCATCGAAAATTGCACTCCGAAAAACAGAGAAATTCAGAAAGACGAAAAATTGGCTTTTTCTAGGTGGTGCAATTTCTCACTCCGAGAAATATAGAGTTCAAATTTCATCGGGTTTGGTACTTGAATTTCAAGAGCGTGAAATTTTTCGACTTTCTAGCCAGGAAAAATAACGAAAAAAGTTCGGAAAAACTGGGACCAATTTTTTTGTATTCCTCCGTGAAGTTTCTTGCGAAAATTTTTTGCATCAATTAATTGTTCCTGTAAAAATCATCCTCATTTTCTCCCAAACCGAAAGCGCAAAAATCCCGACGAACATAACGAACCGGCAACATTAAATCAACATTTCATAGCGCCAGGGAATAAGCTTCGAAAGGTTCGAAAGTACATAAAACAAGGGTTTCAATTATCGAGATCTGGAGTAATCTGGAGGCGAATTGATGGAAATCAAACTGCGTCGGATGAAACCGAGCAAGGTGGCGCGCTTGAGAAAGAGAGAAATACGAGAAAGAGGGAGAATGAGCAGAAGGGACGAAATATCGAGTTCGGAGTATGAGGAATGGGCAAACAGGACGCAATTAACGTGCAACCATTAAATATGTACGCGAGGGTAGGGGTTGTGCGTGTGCTCGGGCCATAAATGCATTGGGGATCGACATCGAACTCACATGCCGCGGCACTCATCTTCCCTGTTGGCACAGCCGCTTGATTAGCTTTGCTATATTTACATATCATCAGCCGATTGTTTGTCCGATCTCGCAATTCCACCGCTTTCCTTCAAGCCCGCATCGCATTAACGAGGAAACGCTCGCGTCTACGCCTGCTTGTCCCCCCGCAACTTTAATTACCTCGCTTTTTTCATCTCCAAGATATCGAGCTTCAACATTCATTTTAAAAAAGATTGAACAAATTCCACCTTTGCCGGAAAATTGTGAAGCTGTTTTTTTTCAACAAAATGTATAAACGTCGCGTTATCGATAACCGCGTTTTTTTAGCCCGCACATAATTTGAATTTTTCAGCAATAACAGGACAAACCAATGAGATCGTATTAATTAACTGTTTGCTTTAATTTCCGTTTTGATTACAAAGCAACATTGATTTTGTTCCAAAAGATTAGTTTTTCCCTCTTTTTATTAAGACTAAAAGTAAATTTTCGCCTGCGTTACATTATTTTGACATCGCAATTACATCTGTAATTGGATTATTTGATATTTCCTGTAATCACGTTTGGTCCAATTTCAATTAGTGATATGCAACTAACGATGTTGCATTTTTGACAGTTTGAATTAATTTTCATTTCTCAATTATTGAATCAATTCATCCTTATTAATCAAGTTTACAGGTAATTTTCGTAACAATTATGACAAAGGGCGATCAGAATGTAATCAGTGTTTATAAATACATTAATAAATATTTAAAAACTTAAACATTATCTCAAATCAAAAGCTAAAATATTATTCAATCTCAAATTTTTATTATAAATTGTTTTTATAATTGATTTAATTGGCACAATATTCGAAATTATATTTCAAAACTGTTGAGTAACACAGATAGAAATTCGTATTCGCGTTCTCGTACAAAGTCGTATTCGCTTAATTCTATATTATCGACGAAGCTCTTTAAAAATTGATTTTATTTTCGCTTTTTCATTCTATAACAAGAGACCTCACATTTTCATAGGATATGTCAGTTCAAAGTTTCGTCTTTATTCTACAAATTTCAGTAGAAAAATTATCTACACGAATAAGATTTCGAATTATTTTGTGGGCAATTACTGTGAACCCTTGTTTGTACAAAATTTAATAAATAGACCGAAGCATAATTTATTACATGTCAACTTTACAATAATATATAAAACAACACATAAAGTAAAGGTACCAAACAAAAGTAAATTTGGCCTTGTCATCACATGGAATGTTTTATGTGATAATTTTGTAATAAAACAATTTCAACTAATTCATTCATACACTGACGACGTTTCCAGCATTTTCCTTACTCAAATCAATTTTTTGGAATATTGCTTTTTCACCTTTATTGCAATTATTTTTCATCAAAAACTGACAAGTTTCATATTTGAATGTATGAAAATCGAAACAATGTGCAAAACATTCGCAAAATATCATTAAGTAATAAATAATGACAATGAAAAAAGAAAAAGCAAAATTTCAAAAAAAAGATTGAAGTATGAAAAATACTGAGTTATCGATTTTTTGTTAATTAATACAAAGGGATGAGTCTTTTTTCACAATAAGCGTAATGTTTGCAGCACTCAATTTTTATACCCTCGCTTTATGTCGTTTCACATCCATCCTTAAAAAACTTATGACACGTGCAAAAAGTTATTTTTGGCAGCCACGTGTTTCCATGATATCGTTGCATGCATTACTCAGCCAACTTTACGCATAACTTTTTACCTAACTTTAAACAATTTTGCACACATCACGAATTCTTTCAGAATAAATGAACTTCCACACTTCCACACTGATGCATTATAAATTTGACATTAAATTATGCTTCTTGCTTTTTAACCTTAATCAACGGAGCTAATTAAGCTCACATGATTGTTCAGGTTTTTGGTTCTCATGGTCAGCCTTATCCTCAGGAACTATGAACACGCTACGAAGCTCGTTAAGGTCCGTGCGAGGAGCGGGCCTGAAGCTCGAAGACGTTGAAATCGTTAGTGGGGATCTTTAGTGGCTGTGAATTCTGCATGCTCGCGAGAAACTCCAGGTCCTGCAGCTCGAAGGCGCTCGCCGACTCTTCCTGGTCCTCAGGATCGATCACGAAATCATTTAAAGTTTTTGGAAGCTCCTCTTCAACCACCTCCTCCACATCTTCCTCGATGGAAGTAGGCTTTTCAAAATCCTCGGCGCTTTTATTTCCTCTAGCCTTCTCGTCCATTTGCGACGCTATCCTTGCTCTAAATGGCGCTGGTAAATGCGCTTCTTCCAATTTCACGTGTTCGGCAAGCTCGGACAAGGCGATGCGTTGTCTTGCATCCGCGATGGGCTCCCTACATTCAACGGTTCCTTGTGCGCTACTTCCTCGCTTATCATCGCTGACATTATGGGACGAGTCATTGCCTACAAAAAGCAATTTTCAATCAACTTGGATAATTACAATGTTCAAACAGGGATCGAACGAAACTTTCGCTAACCTGAGAAAACTTTGTTGAGCATATCAGCATTGCGCTTTCTCCCTGGTTTTTTTTTCGATCCGGTGTCCTCTGCAGGTAATTTAGACCGCTTCTTGTCGGGACTGTCGTCGTCGAGGTGCACGAGGGTGATCTCGGTGGCTCTGCGTCGCTTGCTCTCACCACCCTGACGATCGTCACTGGCTGCGCTGCTTGATCTTCTTCGTTCTCTTTCGTCGGTAAATTTCGCCGACTTGGAATCGGACTTAAGGTCGCCAAGGCCTGTCGTCTCGGCGACGATGACGGCTTCATTTTCTGGCTCTGTGATTTTCTTGACAATAAGGTACGACTGGTGAATTTCCGACTGAGGGAAGTAGTTGACTCGGGGGTCGGACTTGGGGTAATTGCCAACGTCCGATTTGGCGTCGGCGATTCCGGGGACGGCGTTCGCGGAGATGGGGATGAGGAAGGTCGAGGAGGGCAGGCTCCCGATGCCGAGGGCGCTTGGCAAGAGCTGTCTGTCCGCAACTGCATCACCTTTATGAAATCCGCGACCCGCTTTATTGACTTCTGAGTCTTCTCCTGCTTTCCCAGTAGATCTTGACGTGTGTGCTGTTGCAGCTGTTAAATCACGATAAATTAGTACATTTCTCAAGAAAATAATCAGGATTTCGTTGCTGTAAAAAAATAAGGTAGAGTTTTACAATTATTCATCATGCTGGTGTGCTCAATATAGAAATAGAAAAAAAAAACTTTGACGATGACGAGTGTTAATAACGGTTACAAAATTATCCATAAAATATCAGGCGTTTAGCAATGTTAGGAATATTCTTGAAGTTTTCGTCATTTTCCAAGCTAAACACCTGATTTCATACACGAATATAACATTTTTAACGAACATCTAATTGTCCAAGTCTTTGAAAATAAACAAATCATATTCATTTCTCAAGTAAAAACATCAATGAAAATAATTTGATAGAAAAAAATGAAAGGGAATGACAAATACAAACGAAAATAAAAGCGAGGACCTTGCAGGTTTTCGAGCAAATAAACAAAGATACTAATGTATACTCTGATAAAAAGAAAACATTCCAAAATGAAAAAAATGGCAATAAAATTGTACAGATTTTTGTCTATGCAGGCCACAGGACGAACCTGAAAGGACTGGCTGAGTAGTTGCGAGCGTTTTTCCAATTCATAAACCTGTAATCTCAGTTCCGAGTTTCGCTCGCGCAGCTCATATCTTTCTCTCTCTTTATCCTCTGCAAGATATTTCGCGTTCATTACGTTGTCGACTTGACACGAGATTCAAGAAAAAGTAACATTTTCACTTCTTTCAACAAATCAACAGTCAACATTCATAATCGAAAGTTTTTCGTGGATCTCGCGTTCGATTGCGTTAGAATGAATCACTAAATTTTCTAATTTTCTCTTTCATTCCTTCTCTCTCTCTCTCTTTTTATCGAAACTAATCACCTAATTCATTCTCCTTTTTTATTGTTACTCCAAGCAACGAGTCGCTGTCCTTCGAAGCACACTTTGGACACGTGCGAAGTGGAACCGGAGATACGGAATGGCAAGACACGTGATACTTTGATGAGCACCGCTCACAAATCGATAAGATTCCTGATAAACAAGAAAAAAACATATTAAAAACCAATTAAACGGAAACCCAATCAAAAACGAATCTCCTCAATTACCGGGATTTCGACAACTGACACAAATCACAGAATCGTTTTCAATTCTTTCAATGGTAAGCCCCGATGGTAAACCAGGTATATGTAGAGCCTTATTATAGGATTTCCCATCCTTTACGCGCAGTTGGTTAATCCCATTTTCGGGCTTTTCCTTGCAAACGAACACCTTGCTTTCGACGTCATTACGCAAAATGTTCGGTCTTCCCCCTGTCGCCTTTTGCGTAGGGATGAAAGATTTGGTCGTTGCTTTCGCCGCTGAATGCTTTGCAACCTTGCTCGGAGGGGGTGACGGCCCGTTCAATCGCGCAGTCGTTTGTCGAGTTTGAGGAGCGCTTCCGGCGGATTGTAAATACGCATGGCGTTTGCGTTTCTGAAACACGAGAAAATCGATTAAAAAGCGTTTCAAACCAGCGCGAATTAATCCAACGATTGTTCAAGCAATTTCTCTTGATGGCAAGAGTTTTAATTAACTTTCCAAAAGGAGTTTTACGACAAAAGATTTAATTTTTTGCGACAAAAGATTAAAATTACCACGGGAAATTCCCAGTTGGAATAAACAAATTGCGGGTTAGCCGTGCTCCTTCGCTTCCTCTCGGCTCGTCTATTTTGCAATTCCGAAAACTTCGAGGCGGTAATTAGACCAAGGGATTCTAAAAAAGAGACTTGTTTGTGCGTCTTCGTCTCGCTCTCGTCCTCGCTTTGCTTCTCCACCGAGTTATTGTCCGATGGAACTTCAATGACGTCCTCCTCGGGGGAAAGCGACTCGACGGAGCCTGAACGTATCCTGCGGATGTAAAAGTGTTCATGAGCGACACACGAATAGCATCGCTAATTAAAGCGCTTTGTTTCCTGATTCAATCGCCTTCGGCACTTCTTTTTACAACTTATAATGAAAACCGGCGAAACCGTGGAGTACGAACTTTCTGGGGGCATTTTGGATGGGCGATGGAACATCGTCGTTCCTGACAACTTCCTCTTCGTAATCCTCCTTCGAGGATCTATCGTCCAGGCCATTAAGGTCTTTCCCAGCGACGGCATCGTTATTATTTGTGATGTGGTTGTTATTGTCCAAGCCAAGCAACGCTGCCACCGAAACTTTCGTCCCATTCACGTTATCGGCTTTGAATATTTCCACCTCCTCGCGCAGTCGCTGAACGACTTGTTTCTGTGGAAAAATAAAATGAATCTTTAAAACATCGTAGACGTGTTTACATCGCCAAAGTCTCGATTAACTTTCTTACTTTCTTACGTAATTAATGAATCTTGTTTGCATTTCAAGAGAAAAGTTTGCACCGGGAGTAGAATTCGATCGACGAAAAGCGCCGGAAAAACGAGCTTGAAATTTCCGTCTTTTTTGTTTCTCGTTTCAATAGCCGCGAACGTTTTCGTGGGATATTTTATTGATTGAGTCTTCTCCCGGACTCGCGGCATCGCATCTTCCGGCTCTCTTTCGCCCTCCTTCTCTCGCTCTCGTTCATTCCATCTTTTTTATTTTTTATTTCATTGCACTACGAACGCTCGAAACGCGCCGCGCAGAGCACGAGAAGAAAGAGAACAGCGAGACCGGGGAAAATGTTGCCTCGGCCAACTCGATTCGGCATCAACATTTCAACTAAATTGAGATTGTTTCTTCCATTACTCAAATTCATCCGTTACAAGTGCCAGAAGCGCCAAGTTATGGCTCTGTTTTTCTGGGAAACTACTTTTTTCATCGCTTCAATTATAGCTGTTCTAAATAACAATCAGGGGTTGAATTTTGGTAATGAGATTGGAACATGTAACAATTCGTGCAATGTCAATGCCGCGTAATATCTTACAGGGCTAGGCCATAAACTACAGCTCGAAAATCAATAAATCCGTCCCGCTTTTCGTGCATTATAAAACTCTTACATATAAAATCTCCGTTGTTCTGTTCAATGAAATAAAATCGACCCGAAAGTTTGGTCGAATGCAAAGAGCTTTCGAAGCGACAATTGAATCGAGTTCCCATCGATTTCTTCTTCTCTTCTTAGAAACAATTGCTGCTCGGCGCACTTAATGTACATGTTTTTCGAAGGAAACAGTCTTTGTGAATAAATGATGTTCTTCGCGAAGAGCAAGAACGTTTTTCCAAGTTTCCGGGATGAAAGAAAGCTCACCTGCCACTTCCCCAAGGACACGATGTGTAATTGTATTTCTTGTATTCGACCCAATACGTCCGTGTTCTGCAAAATAAAAGTTGCACCTTGTTATTTGGAATATTCATTCGCGTTCAACGCTACAATGTTGGAAACTGCAGAATCAGATTTTCAAAGGGCTTAAATGAAACATTGCGGTGGTTTTAAATAACTTCGTGATTGGCTTATTCGTTATTTGTATCCAAGGATCCTGCATGTTGCGAATAACGAAACTCCCCGGAAACTTTGCAAACTTTGACCCACTTGAGATGGCTCTCATTTCCATGAAATCAATGAAACTGCTTTTCGAATTAAAATTCCTTGGAAGCAATCGATCGATTAAGCAATGTTTACCCCGACAATCATAGTTTTCATTTGGAAAAAAAAGGAAAGGAATCAGGACGTAGTAGGAAACAACTTCGAAACGCGAACTCGGGGAAAAAGTTGCTCGGAAACTTTGGAAGCCGAGCGATTACTATCGATGGTCAGAATCAAAGTTGCCTTTTCTTTTTGCGTTTGCAGATTTTTCGCTTTTCGAAGGTTTTGCAAAAAAGTTTGAAGGACCTTGAATACTCACGTTTGGATCGTCTTTCAATTTTCCTACGCATATCTGAAAAAAAAATCAAATTTATTTTTAAGGCGACGAAATGTTTAAAAATAACAATAAAATATCGTTTATTTTAAATGAATCAAAGATCGCCGACTTTTCGACTTGAAATAAACGAAAGTTTGCTGTAAGACCGTGACATTTTAGTGTCAAATTAGAAAGTGGGTAATCGAAAAACAATAAATCGAATTTTAAAAAAAACCTCGTTACGTAAGAACGACAAATATCGCGATTAAAAAATAAAAGAGCGTCGATTTGCAACGCGGAGAAAATAATGTAACAGCGTTCGATGATTGATCGGCGACTCGAATTCGTTCTCCGCCATGGCGTAATTGAGACAATTACTCGTTAATTATTCAAATGATGTCTATTGATGCATGCACGTTCGAGCCTCGCTACAATTTGCAACTTTGTCGCATCGTCGCGTTCAATGTCAAAACGCTCGTCGTTGCTGGAAAGCGAGTACAAAAGCGCGCGTCAAATTTAATGACGAGGAACGAAACATTATTTTCGGAGCGAGAAAAAACGTCGTCCCACCTGACGCAAAGCGTGCGACGCGACGCGCTGCAGCGCTGATTACAGAAGTGATTATCGAGCGCTTACGTATACGATTTCGTAAACAAATTATAAATTGTATACGACGCAACGTCGATGAACATTTTACCAAAGAAAGATAACACTAAAAATCGGCGAAACATCGAAAAAAACAACATCGAAATTCGTTCAATTTTTGTTTCTTCGATCCTTCCCGACTCTGACGATTCGGGCAATGAAAGCGAAAAAAAAATCGAAGCACGCGATTTCAGCAAAAGTTCCGAGTTTTTCGAAAGATTGGTCAGGTTACGTGCGAAGCGAGAAAAAGCGTGAACTTACTTGATGATCGCGTATCGCATTTTTCAACTTGTTTTGCACCAATGATATTTCCACTTGCAAAGTCTTTGATATCTCCATACTTTCGGCGCGTTTACCGCGAAACTCACTTCGCGTATATACACTTTCGGTGCTTTCGGCCGCGATTTTCCCGTACTGAGAGCGAGGAGTTGGAGAGCGGGTGAGAGGGAGAGGAGGGGGGAGAGAGCAGGACAGAGACAGAAGAGTCGCGCGCGCGGCTCCGACAGATTCGCTGACGACGATGAGGGAAGATCGCGACTTGAGAAAAAAAAAAAGAAAAAACGCCGAGAGAACAAAGTCTTACGAGATCGAGAGCGGCCGCACTTTTATCGAACCAGCTACCGAGCGTTGTCAGGCCCGCGGCGAGATGACGGGCATCCCAAGTTGCTCGAAACTCTCGAAACTCTCCCCGCCCTTCGCCCCATCACAACCCTTTCCCCGGCAATTACAAACTCATCGGGCACAAGTTCGTACGCTGCAAATACGAGACGCGACTACGGGGCAGTGAAGCAGATGCGTTTTCGCGGTTGTTATCGAATTTTTCCGAGCGGGGATTTCGGATTTCGGAGAAAAACAAGGTAGATGTTTGGCGGATATGTATTGTTGGTGAGCGCGCACGACTCACGAGCGCGCAGGGGTGTGTGGCGAGGAGGTGGGGAATTTGGCCAAGAGCGCGCGACGCCAGCGCCGCAACCAACGAGCGAAAATCAGGGATCTCTCGGCAAAAAGTTGTTTTTATCGTGCTTCTTTGTAAATTAATGAAACCGGAGAGATGCGTTTGGAAAACCGGAAAAGAAAGCTATAAAAATCCGAATTTGTTCTCTCCTTGAATGCTCTTTTGTTTTTGTCCGCAGGCAAGAGAAACTTCTTGCTACGACGATGAAATGATTCAAATCTGCCGCCAAAAATCGCAATTCTGATTGGCGCATGCCAATTCGCATTAATGTAAAATAGTGAGCGGGTAGTAGACGTAGAAGTACATAATTAAATAATAAAAAATCAAGTGTAGATCGAATTATGCCCCGATAATTTCCGAAAAAAGTACGTTTACAACTTCGTTCCTAATTACTTATAACTGACGACTTCGCGTTCGAATCTTGCTC
The DNA here is from genome assembly GCA_022816865.1 of Zelostemma sp. ZL-2020. Lineage (NCBI taxonomy): Eukaryota > Metazoa > Arthropoda > Insecta > Hymenoptera > Platygastridae > Zelostemma > Zelostemma sp. ZL-2020. The sequence continues at coordinate 21,534 of JABFQM010000442.1, read as the reverse complement.
CGAAGAATTCCAACACGCGGAAGGTACGTTTCTACAATTTCCCATTGTCCTTCGATGCGGCTTTTGTCATAAACATCAAGTTCGAATAAAAACTCCAAGAACGAACATCCGAGATTGATTTTCCCTCCGCTGCAATCCAATTCTTCGACAAAAATTCTCGTTCCTCGATGCCGCGAGCATCAAAAAATATATCGAGCAATTTCGAAATTATAACCTCAAATTCGAACTGACACAGTTACCAAATATCATTTCAGACGATGTCTAACAAACGATCTGCGAGCAACGAGTTGAACCATGACAATTGGAACCAGGAAGAAACCTCGGAAGAACCTGGTGTCTTCAGTCAAGCACCCGGCGAAGTTATGGAAAAGCGCATTGTCAGAACTGCCAAACGTCGGCTACACCATACCGTACAACACTTTTCAACTCACTAAAACCTATTTTACTTCGTAATAAACCCAATTTTAACTTGTAATTTGAAATTCTAGGAAGCTGGGAAAAGCGCGTTCCAATCCTTCGCTGGATTTAAATCGATGAACCCTCCAGCGACCCTCGCATCATCGCCTTTTAGTTTCCTGGCAAACGCGAACCCCAAAACGAGCACCGAAACTCCCTTGGTCAAGGACCCGGCCAGCAATGGAATTCCAAGCGCACCTGAAAATGGCGTAAAAGATGAGGCGCCCATGAAAGATAGTTCGCCTAAGAAATCACCGGTCAAGAGCAAACCGGATGGCAATGACAAGGCCTCGAAAAAACCGCCGAAGTATTTCGCGAGACTCAAAGGCCTCAATGAAAGCGTGTCCCAGTGGATAAAGAAACACGTGGATGCGAATCCTTATTGCATTCTCACGCCAATTTTTAAAGACTACGACAAGCATTTAAAGTCCATTGAAAGCCTCCGAGAAGAAGAAACAGATGATTTGCCTAAGACGATAGAGAAACAAGTTTCCGCACCGACAGAAAAAACTATGGAGAGTTCCATTTTTGGGAGTCCAAAGACGAGCTCGAGCAGCACCATTGCCAAAGCTTGGATGCCGGAGAAGTCGGTGTTTGGGAATGCAAGCGGCAACGCCAAGTCGATCTTTGGAAATGTGGAGCTGAAAAAAAGCGAGCCGAGTCTGTTCAGTAACAAGAGCAGCCTTAGTTCCGAAAAAAATCCTTTCTTCATCACTGTTCCTCCCTCTGCTTCGAACGACAAATTATTAGGCGAAGAATTAGGAAAGCAAGTGAAAAAGCTGAAGACGGACATTCCTTTATTCTCGGTGACGCCGGCTAATCCCAAGCATTTCAGTTTCGGGCAAAGTTCTACCGCCTCTGCGACGGCTGGATTCAGCTTCGGAGGGTAATTTGGGCAACCCAAATGATATGAAACTTGGTTCTGTTTTGGGATGAAATTTTAATGTCGATATTCTTTTCAACAGTGGGAAACCATTTTCTTTTGGATCGCAAGTAACTAAACTACAGCCGGACGAGAAAACGGAAACGGAGCAGAAAGACGAAGATGACGAACCTCCGAAAGAGGAATTGAAACCGATTTCCGAAGAAGGATCTATATATGAACAACGGTGAATTTCCATTCCAATGTTTTCACCTGTTTTTAGTTGACAGGAAACTGACGGGAAATTTTGTTCTTTCAGGTGTAAAGTTTTTGTAAAAAAAGATACCCAGTTTGCGGACAAAGGAGTAGGGATGTTATTCCTGAAGCCAACGCCGAACAACAAAATGCAACTGATCGTTCGGGCGATTAATTCTCTAGGAAACTTGATATTGAACACTTTGCTCACGACAAACACGCCGATAAAACGTTTAAAGGATACCACGATAATGATCATGTGCCTACCAATGCCGACTTCAGAGCCACCACCCACATCGGTACTTTTAAGAGTCAAAACAAAGGAAGACGGTGACTTGCTGCTCGAGGCTCTCGAGAAGCATAAGAAGTGAAGAGAATCGAATACTTTGATTTATAAAATTGCACAATAGAAACAATAAGAAATAAGGATACTGTTGGTTTTCTTAAGTTACCCGGGTTCTGGTACCTGTCTCATTTTTTATTGAACATTCTTGTATTTTTGTGTGATCACACAATAACCAACAATACCATGTATTTGAAATTATCGTCAATTTGTTTTACAAACGGCAAATGTAATTATAAGCACATTTTGTGGCAATTCACGATTTTTAAGGATTGTAACTTTTTTAGTCGTTCTTGATTTTTTTATTATAAATATTGAGGTTGTATATAAAATGCAGTATTGGCATAATTGTTTTCTGTTATAAATGTATAAAGGACTATTTTGTCTCCTTTTTCATTGTACAATAGCAATAGATTAATGCAGATACAAACTTGTACTACCACTAACTATAAAATTCAACAGTTAGACTGGTTTTTACACCACAATTTTGTAATTCGTAGTCAAACCAAATAGCTTTCAAAGAAATTTAATATATCACTGAATTGGTGCACACATTTTAGCGGCACTTTAAGAAAAGTTTCTTTCGTCTGTAAATATTTGCCTTGTAATTGCCACAAATTGTAATTGCATTTTTCCATTGCCATGTTATTTATCGAACCAATCAATATCTAAATGTGGTAAACAAGCGACATAAATTTGTATCGAGGCTCCATTCGAGGTTCATTATGTCTAAAAAATCAAAATAATCGATAATTATTTACAAAGTCAAATAACGAGTTTATTAAAATGAGTTAATTGATTGTAAAACCATGTATGACTGTAATTTATTCCATTTGTATTTTGATCTCTATCATTTGACAAGATCCTTTTACTGTGAAAATAAATTAATAGTTTGTTGCTTGTAAAATTAAAAAGTAAGAGATTTTATTTGATTTCCTTGACGCGAAGAACGCTGGTTTGTTGTGTGATGGGACTCCAAATTTAGGAGATAAAAAATAAGGAAAGTCTTGATAGTGAATCAATTTATTATCGATCGAATGCAGGCGAATTACTCATAAGACTGCCGCTGATAGAATGTAAAATAACACGTTGCCGATCACACTACATTTTGTATAAAACATAGTGTAACATGAATTGCAATGCTGCTTTTTCTCGAAACATTTCTATCTATGGAATAATCTTTACATAATAAGTGTCGGTAATGTTATAGATGACTTGTAAATAAATCATAAGTGACGTAAAATTATCTGTCTTACAAGTCTAATTGCCTCCATCTTTACCAAATTTTCATATGTACAGCTTATTAGAAATACACGTTAATATTTTACCTACTCTTACAAAATGTTGTATTTTGTTACCGAATTTTTTGAAGAAATACAAATTATATACGTAAAACGATAAATACAATATTGATAATAACATTCTTTAGTTTAGAAGATTAAAAATAAATTATCCTTTCATTGTTTTACTTGGTAAATTAAAATGATACATATGTATATGAAAATTCACAAATGAAACATTTTCTGGTGTATGGTAATTTTTAAATCAAAAATATAAAAGCATTCGAAGCGCAGTTTTTCAACACCAAAAAATTAAATTAAAAATTGTACAGATAAAGATTTACACTTGAAAATTATTACGGCGCTATGATTTTTGGACCATGAATTGCGTGAGTGGACCCACTTGGCCCAAACCCAATTGTATCTGCTGCATGTGCACTTCCACGGAATTACGGAATATCTGTTGATTAGTGAGACTCACTTTCGTCCGAATTTGCTCCATTGTGCCTTGCAAAACTTTCAGTTCGTACGCGTTCCTGTCCGAGTCCGAGAGACACTGGAATACATATTTTTACTCATTAATTTATCCACAATTTTTTTAACAAAACTGATTCTTCTGGGACTCGCGTGTACCTTGACTTGGAGCAACAGCGCAGTCAAGTCGACGACGAGTTTGTTCATCTTGCTCGGTTCCTTCTCACTGAGCATGTTGTTTCTAGCAACCATTTCAGAGGCCTCGTGCCTGCACTTTTCCCGGAGATGAGAAGGCGCCAGCATAGCGGCCACGCTTGGCTCCGGAGCGATTTCCTGGCAAAGTTCTTGAACCTCGTTCAAATACTCTTGCAAGATGACGTTCATCTTTTCCAAATCCACGATTACTCTGTAACAAAAATGATTCTTCAACATCCTAATTTCCATCTAATTTGATACGGTTTTTGGAATTCTGTAATCTCCATTACCCTGCATATTTTCGCTCGAAATCCAGAGGCAAAATTTCACCGAAAGAGCGGCTTTTTTCAGCTTCACTGTTCATGTCACGAAGCATCTTGATTTTTGCTTTCTTCGCAGTCAAGATTCTATTCACTTTGACCATGAATTCCAGAAGTTTCAATGGGTATCCATTCATGGTGCCGCCATTTCGACTCTTCTTTGGAATAGTAGCGTTCGATATTAGCGGGTCATTGTTCAATCGAGGCGATGAAAGTTTGTACGCATAAGGTGGAGAAGGCACGTACTGCACGTTTCGTGGCCGGAATTTGTGGGCAAACGCGGCAACGCTTATCGTCTCCGGTGGCTCGTTTGACTGCAAGAATCGTATATCATATCAGTGTATTTTAAACATGACAAAATTATTTTCAGAGGAAATAAACAAAGCTGATCAATTGGAAAATCATTTACCAAAACTTCGTAATCGGGCACACTGTGCGTTCCCAGTCCTGCCCTCTCGAATGTGATTCTGTAAGTGTTGTTGCTGGTATCGACAGCATCAATGCTCCCAGTGAACAAGCCATCCTGCGGTTTCCGCAATCGCGCTGTTACTTTTGTTCCTGCAACAAAACTTTTTTTGTTACTCGAGAACTAATGAATTGTACGGCATCGAGATTTGTCGACTCCTTGCGAGAAACTAACCGATCACCAACTGGAGCGGAATTTCCGCTGGCAAATCTTTGTAGCTGTGAATGTCAGAGGCTTTTCTCTGTTGCAACATGCGAATTTTCTGCCTCTTTCTCTCGAGCTCGCGTCGTTCCTCTTCGAAGAAAGCTTGCGAGCACCTGCGAGGCTTGCCCATCATGCGACGAATTTTGCACCACTCCACGCGAGTAAGTTTCCGGGTTTTCAGCTGAGGGAACGACTCCTTCAAGCATATGGTGAAATCATTGTCCCCGTCAAACAAAGTCCTGCAACAAAGTCAAATGTTATCCCCGAAAATGCATGTACAAGTTTAAGCTGTTTTGCATTAAGAACATACTTGTCAATGTTGCTGTAAAACCATTCGTAGCAGACCCATTTATGAGCTTTGGGCAACTTGAGCAAGTTTCTCAACCGCATACCAATTTTCTGACCGATTTTTCTGTCAGGGGATGAAGGTCGAATCTGTTTTTCCGAGTTGTCTTTTTCTGCTTTTATTGGAGATGACGAAGATGACAAATGCTTCATGGGCGAGTTGTGTTTCTTCGTCTCATGAAGTTTGTGCAGCCTTTTAACCGGAGAAGGCTTCAACAGTTTTCTTGGCGAGTGCTTCACTACCACGTCCATAGGCTCTTTCTTCACTCTAAAAATACAAATTGTAACTTTTAACAAATGAAGAATTATATCGAGAATTTCGAACTTTAACAATTGTGTCCGGGTTTTACCGGTGATGAGGATGGTTGACCAAAATGTCATCATAAAACAGTTTGTTCTTTTTCCTTATGCGAGCGGGCATTCCTCTGCGGTTGAGAACCTGAACGGGCTGCGTCGGTGGATTCGGCTTCTTCCTGGGTTTGGCCCCGACTCGCTGGAGCCCCAAAGCTGCAGGGCCGAGTTCTTGCATTTGCTCCGACTCATCTGTTTCCATGTTTGAATCCATCGAGTTGTTGGAGATGTTATGATCGTCGGTATCCATTGTATCGTCCATTTCGGTTTTTATTTCGTCCAACAAAGGGTAACCGCCGTTCTTCATTGACAATAAAGTTTCTGCTGACTCGTCTGGAAATTTCAATTTCGTATTAGTGATATATTTCATCGTTCGTAATTTTTAAACTCGAAAACTCAAAATGTTGGAGTCCAAGGCTCAAAATCGACTCCAAAAATGTTAATTGCGTTTAAAAAAACGGATTGAAACGTTCGCCTCGTAAAAAGTGACAACGAGATCGCGACTTGGAATTTGAAAATTTCGAAAAAATCGTTTCCTTACATTTGAAGGCAAACATTTGATAACATTCGTATCGAACTTTTGTCCCCGAAACCGTCGAAAATCGGGAACTTTGGGCGACAATAACGAAGGAGAAGCGCAAAAACTGAATGTTAATTAACAATAGCCATTTCAGTTACGAGCACGAACAAATATTGCCCACGCAAGACTGTCCGCTCGCCAATTGTTTCCATTCGAAAACAGTTTAAAAAGCAAGAAACGTAAACGCGATCGAAGGCGAGATCGAAAAACTGCGTTGAATCAGCGACGAAACTTACCGGGAAAAAGAGCAGGCGTCTTCGATAATCGCACAATTTTAAGTTTCTAATTCACGGTTCGTGTGTCTCGAACTCAACGTAACATAACATAACCAAGCTTTCGCCGAGACAACGTAAATACCGAGCGTGGTTTTTGAGCGCGCGGCGGCTCGAAAGAGACAGAAATACGAAGTTGGCGACGCGAAGAAACGTTTGCTACACGCGATTTGCAGCATCGGCCGCGCTAATAACTGCAAAATTGTTCTGGAGTACACGTATGTATTTAATGTCCCGCTTGAATCGTAGTGCACATCTCATTTTTGAAATTTAAACCCCCTTCCATCACAGCGAAATTCAAATCTCAATTGCGGAACGATCGAGATTTAGCGAATGAAACGCGTGCAATTATCGAGTACTTTGAGGCGCGGCGTTTCTAATTCAATGTACGAGTAACGCCCGTCCAAAGTTTCTTTCCGTTTAAATCTTTCGGAAAATTTAACAAGAATTTTACTTACTTTCAATCGCGTCAGCCATGTTGATGTAATGATGTGCCCCGGTGCATCATGGGTATTTCAAGGTATTCCATTCCGTTCCGTTTTCCTTGTCTCGGTTCGGTTCCAACCGTTCCCAATGTTCGAAACTTTGAATTTCGTATTACATTTTTTAAAACTAAATCAACAGGTTCGCCCAAAGATAATGTACTCGTTCGTGATTATATCGATAATTGCGATTTGCGTGGATTCGAAAATTACGCATTTCTGCAAAGGAAAATTGGGTCTTGTAAGCACGGACGAAATGGAAGATTACACTTTAGCAGGCGTAGAAATTAACACGACCGTTGTTCTAGAATGTCGATTTTGGTACCAAAAATATCCCGAATTTCTCCCAGCAATTTTTCAAGCGATAAAGTCAACTTTCCATCGACTTTTTTAGTACAAAAACGATCGATCCAAAGCCGCAACCCAAAATCTGGTACTGGCAAGATCGCTATCAAATAGTTCCCGAAAAATGCGTGGAAATCGGAATGGACAATAACGCTTCTTTGAATAGAATTCGAACGACCCCGGAATTGTCTTTGGTCATTCGAGACGTTGGAAATAATGACACGGGCATTTATAAATGTCGCGGGGAAGAGGGGCAAGAAGCGGAAAATAAATTTTATTACAAACTCGAAAGTATTTGTATTTATTACCTAATGAAACCCATCGATCCTAAAAAGATTATTCAAAATTATATTTTGCGCAGCTGTTTTCAAAGACGAAACTTTGACCATAGTCGAAAAAGGGAACATAACGGAATGGGAAACATATCGGGAAATTCACTTGAAGCCGGTTACGACGCGCTTCGCCGTACGTTTATCGTAATATTTTATCAATAAAGTAAACTTCGTTTATTTATTCTTTACGACAAGGTATCAAAAATGAAAGAAATAGCGGAAATTCGTCGAAGCGGAGTAATTTTGGAAGTGATTTCGGACTGGAGTCCTTGGGAACCGTGCGGGAATTGCATTCGAAATCGAGGCGTCAAAACTTCCTTATCTTTATGCAGATTGAAACGGAGACTGAACAATGTTGATGAAAATTTTTTCATTTTCTCGATTTATTTCGAACTTTAATTTCACCGTATCGCTCATTCGCGTTTACAGACCAGCGACGGGAATTCCACAATTTTAGAATTTTTCAAAACAGTACCGATACTGCCTTGCAGGTGAAATTTCACGGTAGAAAAATAATTTTTTCCGCGGATAGCATAATCGACGGAGCGCGTGAACCGTCGAAATGTTCGCCTGACGAAGGCAAATTCCATACACATTCGAAAAAATAAAAGATGCAAAATATGAAGAAAAAAAATTCTGTGTCGTAGAAAATAGAATTTGTGACAAATTTCCTTCATAAAATTTGGTTCCTCAACTTGAATTTGGCAAGTTAAAAATTCAAAACCGTAAATTTTTGCATCTTGTTTTTTCGAATGTGTATGGAATTTGCCTTCGTCAGGCGAGAATTTCGACGGTTCACGCGCTATCCGCGGGCTCAATTATGGGTTTTTTCTTTACGAGGTTCAATTTCAGGTCGACTATTTTGGGAGAAAAATTCCCGAAGGTGAGTCAAGCCGTGAGGTTTTTGCCTTCGTTTACGTTGGTGCAAAAATGTAAAAATTGCGTGAAAGTTAAGAAACCAAAACGCCTATTCAAATACAAAAAAAGACACGTTCTTCTTCAAGGAACTCATCTCGTATCTGCTTGTCCAGAGTAATCGAAAAAATGAAACGTTTTTTCTCTAAAAATGAAATTTTACGAAAAAATATTTATTCAGGGCAAATGTCGATTCCCAAGTTGTCTGGAGAAAAGACGGCCTGATTTTGAAAAAAGGCACGGGGCAATCGTTTCGTAAAAACGATCCCAATGCTAGAATCATCGTCGACGCATTTTCCACTTTATACTTGATAGGTATGCAATTAAGAAACGATGAACATTACGTTTAATAAAATACTCGTAAAATTGTTATTGCTTATACTTTAGACGTGTCGAAAAAGGAAGAAGGAAATTACACGTGTTACGTAGATGAAGCGTATATGATGTCGATGAAAGTTATAGTTCATTCGAAATCGCGTTTATTGACAGAAGGTAAGTAAAAAAATCAACGAAATTATGAATTCATAACAATTCAGAAATGGCAAAAAATGTGGAACGCTTCACGATTTTGCGTGTCATCCTTGCGCAGGGGCCATGCTAATCTTCTCTGTATCGTTCCAATTTTAGTATATGTACTGCCGAAGCAAGTACGACAATTCAATGTTAAAAGCTCCTTATATATTACACATGCATTATTTTCATCCTTTTGGATACAATTTCCATAAATAGCGCCTCTTAGTGGAGCATTTATCAACTAAACCAAAAACTAAAAACAGTTGGCAACTCGTACTGATCGAATTGAGGTTGGCAGCGCGAACAGCTCGGAACTCGCGCAGCGCCACCTGGCGGAGAATTCGATGACCTTTGTTGCCGCGCGAAGTTTGAATGTTTCTCAGCCGAAAACTAACGAAATGTAATTTTTTTTAATTTTCAGCGTTTCTTCGGCATTCAGGATATTTGGGGTTCATCTTTTTGCTGACTTCGTTCTGTTATTGCGCCGGTTTGTTCGCGGCATATCAAAGAAAAGACGAATTCAGAAATTTGAGTTACGAGAAACTCGTGACCGAGAAAACAGAAAGCGAGCCTTCCGCGGTAACGATAGAATGAGGTTTCGGCAAAATTGTATGCTTTTATTCGAAAAGAAATAAAATAAGAAGTAAAACAATGTAATTTTTGTAATTTTTCATTTTATTTTGTGTACAAAACTGTTTTTAAAAAGCAAGTTTTCTGTAATAAAACGGTACTTTGGGTATACAATGACCTTATGTCCGAAGCAGCTCGCGGAGAAGTGAAAGGAGACATCGCGAGTTGTGTTCCTTTTCAGTTAGCTCTTCCAGTAAGACTCAAAATGGCTGTGCGTTGATCGATCGACTCCTTAATTTATATAAAACAATTCGAAACTTCAACGAAAATTTCAAAAAATGACTCTTGGTGGGCTGCTCGTGTTCACCGTATTTTTTGGCGCAATTCAATACCCGGAAGTTTCTAACGCCGGTGAGTTTGCGTTTCTTCATTGACAATATGCTTCTCGTGTTAAGGATCGAAATAAATCGATGACAACAAAGAAATCATCACCCTCGTAACAACACATAACGCGGACACATTTTTCGATAAATTTCGAATTCAAATTTAAAATCGTTTTCCATACACGGAGAAAAATGAATCGTGAAAATTTTGCTATACTCGGTAATTCGGTCACATTAATTTTACTGTACCAAAAATCGATTTATCGATTCAAATTCATCGATATATTAGGAAATGGTTTTTTTAAAATTCTTCTTTCTACATCGATGTATCGCATTTTCCGAATCTATTCGAAATAGATGTAAACGATGACGTAATAAAAACTTAAACGATCGCCCGCTCGATTTATGAGAGCGAACGGCATTGAAATGATGAATTACGGAAATTTCGCATTCTTCAGATACTTTCAAAAGATGCGTCAACTGCAGATCCCGAGGGGAGTTGGGCTCCTGCAAGGACACTTTCACGATGAACTCTACGCAAATCGAGGAAGAAAAAGGCGTCGAAGCCTTGCCTTGCACTTCGGGTTGGTGCGGCAAAATCATAGAGAGTAAAAATCTGAACAATGGTACGCGCTCATTAGATCAATTTCCAACGTCTCACCGACATCACATGCTACTTTCTAAGCGTTTTCTTGCTTCGCAGAATTCGGCACAGCGACGCAGAGAATGTGTCTTCAAAGAGGACCCGACGACGGCGAAGAACGATGCGACAATACCCTATGGAACAACAAAAAAGTCTACATGTGCTTTTGCACCGGTGACTTGTGCAATTCTTCGATGATAAAATCAGTGCCAAACTTATTCACGATCTTTTTACTGAGCGCATTTATATGGCGCGTTTTGTGAGGACGAAATTTTGATCAGTTCGGACGAAATGTTTTTAAACGTTGATGTACATACTTTAATAAAAATTAATTGCTCAATTCGAGAAGATAGGGTTTCATTTTCATTTATTACTATCGAAAGAAATATAATTTACTGTATTCTATATCGTAGCGAGCGGAGACCCGATTCTGATACTGCGCAGCAGAAGCGCTTTTAAATTGTTTCTTCTTCTTTCTTCTTGATTTCGAAGCAACGCGCGAAGGTGTGGATAATCTTGGAAGAAAAGTTCGCCGCGACCGTACAGATATTTTACGGCGAGAAAAGCCCGTTCCCCTGTCAACAAATACGGGTCCGGGTAATCTGCAATTTGAAAAATTCAAAAATTTTCCGCTTTAAATTTGTAAAACATCTATGAAAATTGATTTCCTTCTCCTTATTTTATCATGAAAATGTGTCAATATTTCTTTACCAAAACTTCGGAAACTTTTCGATGGATGGCTCCGTCCAACAGACAAAAACGAGGTTTGCATTACCGTGTTCCCGTCTGCAAAAAGCGAACCTTGCACAGTTATTTCCGAAAATTTATTGGGTACTTTATAACAATAACTCACCATGAGTCGTGACACCGTGTTCGTGTATGTGTGGAGGAGAAACGAACTTAACATGAACCTTGGCAAACGATGCAGCCGTGGTTAATGTGATCGGTAATAACAGGACAAACCATAACTAAATTTTAAGAAAAAACAGATTCACGATGAATGAAATTTAACCTTTTTGGCTCGATGACATTATTGCATTAAACGATAAAAATGAGCCAAGCGATAAAAAGGTAATTGCAGTTTGCCCCTCGGGCGAGCCATTCGGATCACGAGATTGTTTGTTTTCTTCGTCCTCGTGTATTTTACTATCGACAAGACTTTCATCTTCGGAGTTCGGAGCAGCGTTGTACAGTCTTCTTGCCGATATCTCCATATCACGATTCATGGCGCAAATTGAGACTAATTGCTCGTAATCCTGCATAGTAAATCTTGTGGAGTAGAATTTTCATCTTTATAGTTCGAGTTGATTACTTTTAGAGTGCATTTTTTCAATCTTACTGAGAAATGTTTCACTCTGAAAAAAGTCGTCGAATTCCTATGATTCTTGGAGTGAACTTTACTCCAAAAGCAATTGATTCGAACTATAAAGTGGATTTAATAAAGTGGAGCAATTATTCAATTTTTGAAGTACATTATATCGTAGATGATCGCGGAAGACAAATGGGTTTATCAAAATGAATGAACTTTCGATGCGATTTGTCGCTTAATAAATATGTATTAACATCGAGTTGCCACACAATCCAGACCGATGTTACACGTCTCGTGGTTATTCTCTATCCCGAAGCAAAAAGTCACGTATGTACTTTCATCACGTATGACTGTAACAGCGAAATGTACGAAGGCATAAACGATGAGCGAGCGAAAGGACGATACGCGAAACTCCCACAGTTCCGAATAACATCGCTCACTTTTTCAAACTAGATGCGACGCTAATTTGGTCAATTAAATGATGAATCCCCTTAAACCTACGAGACTAAACCCGGAATTGAAAATTTAATTCGTGCTTCTGTTTCGACTTTTCTCCAGTTTCATTATAATTATTGATGAGTTTATCGTCATGAATATTGGTTTCATTGTAATATAATTTCAATGGGGTAATTGTACGTGCCATCAATCATCAAGTGAAAGTGCAGAAAATTGCCTAATCGATTTATACCTCGTGAAGAAAAAACCGTCAATCATCATTGAGAATTCTTAGATTCTTGTCAATAATTATAACAGGTCTAATTAAAATAAAATTACGAAACGAAGAATACATTGTAGCCTTCTTTGTTCGATGAATGTTTTGTATTCGTAATTACGAGATTAATGCGTGTTTGAAGGAATGAAATTCGAGTTGATGATGCTAAAAGCAAGTGCATGTTAAAATTTTGTGATGAGAAATAGAATATTTTTCTATTCAAATTCAATTGGTTTTTCACTTACAGTGGACATTCCTGAGCTGGTGTTGAAGAATGAAGTTTGATGATTGTCAAAAGATAATCGGAAACTTTGATTATTTATCTTATTAAACGTTTGATCGACTTTGGATCGTTCTGATTTTGAATCTTAATTGTGTCGCGAACGCGAACTAATCTAGTTCTGACGTCTCGAGAGAATGTCTTGATGCACTAATATATGAATACCCCACTTAGAGTACCTTTTCGTTAAGTACAGGGAAGGAATAAATATGTTCAGTTAACATTAAAAAAGCCTCGAATTTGGTTTTCTACGAAAATAAATTACCAAGTTCACACTTTGTGAAAATTGGAAGAAAATATAGTGATTTTTCTCAATAATTAATACACGCGATGAATTGTAATTTGAAGAATCGAAATGTGTGATGGAAGATTTTTTGTTTTGAAGCATGAATTTAAGTAGCTGATTCATGCAATTCTGTGCCAATTTGAAAAGATTTTTGAATTACTTTTACAACTTTGTCAAGTTCTCAGTTCCATTTTTGGTTCAAACTTTCGGCAGACACGCATTGTGTTTTTAAAAAAAAAGTTTAAACATTTGCATTGTTCAGGAACCATATTCCAATATCTTAAATTTCAAATATTCTAATATGTAAAATGTTTATTGTATAGATTAATGATCATTCAAAAAAGAGAAAGTTGCGTCTTTTTTTCAAGCCACGCATAAATCGGGTAAGTTTTTTTTTCTTTTTTTAACCAATAATAATCCTCTTATTACAAAATGATGTTTTCCACAGGCAGATTATGACATCGTCCAAATAGATCGTGCGTTCAAGGATCATTTTTAAGATAAATCTCTTAGGGTAAAATTGCTCTCCAAAAATGATAATAATTCAGTTTCTCTTTTTGGAGTTGATTGGAAAAAATTAACTCAAAAGTCGAGCTCTAGAATTGAATTCTTTTTTAAAAAATGTGGTATGTGATTCCTGAAAGTTTAAATTAACAAAAATTATTGTTTCTTTGTTTTATTGTAGATTGAATTTGTGCTCATACTCCTCAGAATATTCAGAATCGGACATTTGTGAATCTTCTACAATGGGGACTACAATTTTTCGTATAATTGTACATTTTGGACTTGAAAATTTCGTAGTATATTGTAGTGTGTAAATCTTTAATTTAAAACCGATGTATAAATTACTACACTCAATCTCGCTGAATTTTAAGGGAGATTCAATTAACGACATGCTAGTACATAGTATATATATAATAATAGAATTTGAAAGTTGCTTTTTTTAGTTACAAAAAGTTACGCATAAACAAATACACAATTTTTTACATTAAGAATTCAAAATTGCCCTTTTGCCGAAACGATCGAAAACTCGGTCTGTGCTGCACGAAATAAACAATAAAAGTGGCAATTTGCGACTGATTTTCACTGAAAAAAATTCATCCAATGGAAAAAGGTAAACAAATTTACAACATGAAAAATAATTTATTAAATAAACCAGTACGTAAATTAAAGGAATAAATATATTGGAAACTCGTGCAAAGCGACGCATGCGCGGCAGCGCTGTTGTGGAGAGTCACGTGCGCCGCCGGTCACGTGAAAGTCAATAGCCAATAGCACAATGAATATAGGTTAAAGTGTGTGTGACTTGTGAAGAACTAGAAGAGACTAGACTATAGTTAGTCTTCTTGTAAAGATTCACGCGATCCATGCAGTGATTTTACTTTTCTTTTCCTCTATCAAAAAAACATGTCCACCCTTAGAAAACAATAAAAACAAATTACAAAAACAATCTCCTATGTTTCTTCGTGACTTCTTTTAACGATGACAAAAAACTGTTTGCAATTGTAATTATCCCGAGTGCGTAAGTATAAAGTCGATGGATGTACATTTTTTAGGGAGCAATTTATTGCATTAAAAACACTTCTATAACTCTGCTTTCAAACGTTAAGAAAACCCTACAACTAAATACCTGATGTATGCTAAATTTTTTTAATTTATAATTTATTGACAGAATAACATAACCTAACAATCTATTTCCATCACGTTTTATTTGTTTTTACATCAAATTTTTGTCTGAACTACACGAATTTTCTCTCGTAAATAATCGATTGTGTAAAATAATTGCATTCTTTGCAAATTTTGCATCGATTTATTGCTTCGGAGTCTTTTTGAGGTTATGTGCGAAAACACTTCGGTTTATTATAACTTACACATGTTTATTTTACAGGTGCGATCATGTCTACTCAAGCAGTACAAACTTTGGTCGAAAATAACAAGCAAGATAATTTTATTCGTCTCGAAGAACTGGAAGTAAGTTGTATTGACAATTTTCAATTGTTATAACAAATGGCAAATTTTCTTTACATTTCATTTTATCGATTTCTTAATTTCCAAAAAACTGTCTTTGTTTCGAAAAAAAAACATGACTTTTAAATGTCTAAGAAATTAATGCATTGCACTTTATTTTTCAGCCCAATTCTGGAAACACAATAGAATGTTTATCGGTGTACATAGGCGAAGATTCAAATGGGACGGAAGTGCAAAATCTCATTTTAAACGAGCAGTCGCTCGGCTCCGGAGCACTCACAGCCATAACATTGGCCGACGGCACTAGAGCTTTCATTGCCAATAATTCAGATTCTAATGGTTTTTATTCACATGATTAACATATTAAAATGAAGAAGTCCATTTTGATGATAATTATTCTAATTTTCAGTATACGAACACAACGTAGAGTCCAGCACCGATTCGAACACCAACGAATCCGCTGCAATCCAGGATTTTCCACAAGTATTGGACGAGGATTCATTTCATTTAGAACTGGACCCAAAAACGTGTTTATTAATGGACAATGCCACCTCGGAAAATTCAAGTGATACATGGAATCCCCAAGTGGAAATCATCGACGGCGTCATTTACTTAGTAACCACTCGCTTGGACCTTGAGAATCGACTTTGGGAGGTCGACAACGGGGAGGAAAAACCCCGCAGCAAATCTCGGGAATCGAAACCCAAACGGGCCAAGCATCCTTGTCCCCGGGACGGATGCGAGAAAACTTACACGACGCCGCATCATTTAAAAGTAAATCGCGAGACTCACTTTTGTTTAGAAAATATTGATTTAACGATTGCATTTTTTTTGCAGGTTCACGAAAGATCTCACACGGGCCAGAAACCTTACGAGTGTTCGTTTTCGGAATGCGACAAGACTTTTTCTACTGGGTACAGTTTGAAGGCCCATTTGCGAACGCACACCGGGGAAAAACCGTACAAGTGTTCGGACGAAGACTGCGACAAAAGTTTTAAAACGTCCGGCGATCTTTTGAAACATGTGCGAATTCATACGGGACAAAGACCTTTTGTATGCCCTGTTGAAGGCTGCGGACGTTCCTTTACCACGAGCAATATTCGAAAGGTTGCTGCATTTTCAAAATGAAGAATTTACACGAATTTTTGAGGATTCAAATTAAACCTTGTAGCTTGAGAATTGTGTAATTGATAAATTGTTCATTTTGTAGGTTCATGTGCGAACTCATACCGGTGAACGCCCTTATAAATGTACGTATCCCGAATGTGGGAAAGCTTTTGCCAGCGCGACGAATCACAAGAACCATATCCGCATACATTCGGGGGAAAAACCTTACGCTTGCTCCAGTGAAGGCTGTGGGAAACGCTTCACCGAATATTCTAGTCTTTATAAACACCATCTTGTAAGCAGTTGTTACTTTCTTCCGTGGTGTAAATGTTCATGTCTTATTGTAATATTGAAAAATGATTGTAGGTGCACACTCAAGAGAGATCGTTCGAGTGTAACATCTGTTCCAGAAAGTATCGTCAAAATAGCACTTTAATCATGCACAAAAAAACCGCGCATTCCGTGGTCGAGGGTGAAGACGGCGTTGAAATATTTCTGCAAGATCCCCCAGAAGTGAGTTCCAAGTTTCAGATTCGAGTAAAATATACCTTGAATTCAGATTCTCACTTTTAAATTTTGTTCAATCCCCAGAAAAGTGGAACATTCAGATTATCCGAAGACTCCACTGACAACGAAACGCAAATTCTCCTCGTGGCTGATCCAACCCAGTTAGCCACATTGCAGGTAAAATTTTAAAATGTTTTCAGTGTTAGAAAAGCATTTTTAATCTTCTGGAATTGAATTAATTGCAGCAAATAAACTTGGGAAATGAATTGAAGGACGCGTCAATGGATTCTTCGCTGGAAGGCTTGAATATAAAAATTGGAGACATAGGATTTGAATGGAATTAAGAATTTCTTACGAATGTTACATAATTTGTTGATTCGATGTACGAATTGGAAACGCGTATTGGAAATGTCACTTTTTATTATTCCAATTTTCACGATACTCCGCGTGTTGATATTTGTTTAAAAAAATTATTTTGATTGTCAGTTCGTATTTTTGCACTCAAACAAATCATTAATCATGCTTGTACACTTGCCATTAGCGATGTAATCGGTTGAAAATTTCTCGTGCGCGACAATTACCACGTGGGCGTCTCCATTTAGTTCGCGAGTAATAGGGAATAATACGAACCCGACGATTTGATCCAATTCATACTTTATCCTACTTTTTCAAGTACGATTTACTTACGCGGATAAAAAATTTGCTGATTTCAATCTTTTGTTTCGTTTGAAAAATGTAAACAATTAAGAATTGATATTGTCTATATTGAAACAATAAAGTTTATATGTTTGTTTATCAAAGATTTGTTTCCAGCGCCGTTAAACAACTCCGATATCAGGGAACTTTGATATACGATTAATTACCTCATTAGCGATTCAACACTGCGAAAATATCGCATTATGTAGATCTGGAATTGCAAACGAATGTTATACATATTAAGTTTTTCGTTAAATTATTTATTGGATCCTCGAGACGCATTGTAACCGCGATTTTTTAGCCACGGAAATGAATCGATCCACTTTTTTTGCGTCAAGAATGTACGCGACACAAAGAAACGATTTTCAAAGGAACATTGTCTTCAATCGCGGAAAGGCCGGAAGATGTAGTTGAGCACGATAAAGTTACGGGCTTCGAATGAAACTTCGCTCCGTTTTAGTATTATACATAGAAATTTATGATCTAGTGTTACAACTTATTGAAATAAAGTGCCCTTTTCAATGAAGAACGGGGTAAGTTGCGTAACGGGCAATTGCGAGTTACACGCGTCGATTTGTTTCACGAGCGAGAATTGGGGCTTCGAAATTATTTCTTTTTTTAATAATTAAACGCTGGCGCTCGGCGACTGTAATTAGCATTCGATTACTCGGCTTTGGCAAGCTCCCACCGTCCGGAAGGTGCTGTTTCTGGCGTACGCGAATAGTCTCTGCCCGCGAGTGGCAAAGTGCGTGGATTCGCTTGGTCTCGGCGCCTCGTTTCAAGCAAGTTCGCGGCTTTTGCGAGGAACATGCACTCCCCGGCGAAAGAGCGAAGATGACAGTCGATCTCGAGTCGTCAATCTTCGCTCCCGAGTCTTCGAGGGGGCCGAAGAAGAAGAAGAAGAATAAAAAATTGCCTTTGACCGGCGCGCCGCGAAAGCTGGGGACGCGGATTGACACGGATTTAAGTTCTGGGTTGATCCCTATTTTCCTCGCGACGACGCACCTCGTGCTATGCGATGGGAACAAGAGCAGACAGGTGACACCGAAAGTCGTTAATAGACGTATCATAGCGTGACATTGATTTGAATGAAGTGACGTATTTTTCAATCGGAGAACACTTGTTGAGCCGATGCATTTATGCTGAAATATTCCGAAGCTCTTTTTTACCGGCTTTTTTTTCCATTAACGCCGGTTGTCGCCTATTGTTTTTCATGCTTTTTGAAGCGTTTCCTGGTACAGCGATCTTGGGTTTATTCATTTTTAGATCGACTCGATGATCACCGGAAAGTGAAAAACGACGCGACTCGGAGAATTAGGAAACTTTGTATGGTCAGGGATTTTTCTTATCCAAAAAATGGTAGAAAAAGTACGAGACGTTGCAATTTTTATCTAATTTTACGTAATGTCTCGAAGTAATCTAAAATTAAAGCTCTATTTGTAATTATTTTGCTAAGTAAAAATTATAGCAGATGAGGTGAATTCAAAATTAATATAATTTAATTTCAAATACATTTTTTTGATTCGATAAATCTGATGCCGGATCAAAAAAAAAATTTACGCATGATTGGACATTCTAAGTTTTGGAGAAAAGATGATTAGGTATTGTCGACTTCAATTTTGGAAATTCGTGATTTACATGAAATAACAAAGCTTGATTTTCCAGTATTTACAAACACGGCTGAAAAACTTGTATAAAGTCGAGGAATTTTACATGGAAACTTAAATAGCAACCCTGGAAAAATGTCCATGGCGAAAATTAAAAATTACAAAAAGCTACAAAAAATTGCGACAAATTACTTTTGTATTTTTCCGTAGTTTTCTGTAGTGTAACTTTTGAAAAAATCAGTTAAAAAATACGAAATTGTAAGGAAGAGAACTGGAAAAAATGCCATACTACTGTCACAATGTCTTTTGTTGATAATTTTTGCTCGGTAATTTTTTCGCAGGGCAAATGAGATTCATTTCAGTATAAAAATATTTTTGAAAACATATTTATCGATATAATCGAACGAACAAAATAAACATTATCTGATAGTTTTCTCGAGAGGCGTTTCTATCTCGCCTACAAATTCCTCGATTGCCTCACGGCGTAAAAAGCCCTTATCGCGGCGAATAAATCTGGCCATTTTTCCTTCTCCCGTTGCTAATCCAACTATCTAGAAGCCACTTGTTGCATAGTGTATAAAGAAGATAAGCTACCGTGCACTTTACGAATCGCTCGTAAACCTTTTCCATCCGTAATTCAACTTCGAGAAATCGTTTTTGAAAGACGCTAAACTGGCCTTTTTTCTTTCTAAACGCGCCTAATGACGGACACATTTCAGCAGCGAAAAGGCGCGATGAATTACGATCTCGTAATTTATCCGTTTCAATAAATGTTGACACCCAAGTGCGACGTCGCTCGTAACTTTTATGAAAATGCGATCACTGTTGCGTAATATTTTCACGGAACTGGACATTGACAAACTGTCCATTTGTCGTTATACATTTTTTTCCCATTTTCTCAACGTTATAAATGAGCGATATTGGTTGCATATTGTTATTTACGCGACGCGCGCGAAAAAATATTGCCGTGCGTTGAACGATGGTTTTCCTCGGCCGACTTTTGCCTCGAAACAACCGTAATTAACGATCGAGGAATCTCAACCGGCTATTCAATTTTCAGTTTACACACAAACGGTTCGAGGTTTCGGAACTTGGAAGCGACAGTTTATCGGATTCGTTTCGTCGCTGCGAGTCTCACGATAGTAAGTAGAGTTTTTTCATCGAGAAAAGACGAGAAAAAAGTTATTAAATAAAAGCGAGAAAGGGCGTTATCACGATCGGTATCGCGCGTCCAAAGTCGAGATAATCTTCGTCAATAACTTGGAGAAATATTGACAAAGATGCGTATAAATATTTGGGATTCTTGATGGCCCTCCTTCGATGTGAAAAAAAACAATTCGAAATGTTATCGAGAGACGTCGCACGATTTTACTTGGGAACGCACGCGATTCCGAGCGTCTTGCGATTAGCTTGATAAACAATTAAGTGAATTAGTGTAAATGAGTCTAATCGGGCCTGCAAGATGCCTCGAGTCTAACACGGCGCTCGATTTTACATCGTTTAGATTTTTTATACTTACTTCGAAACAAAATTTACTATTTCTCTTCTGGGTTTTCAAGCGAATGAATGCGCGCATGTGTAGACGGGGTGTTCGAATGAATAAATATCCACGTTAATAATTGCGTGTAATTTTATCAATAACTAAATAAAAATCCAATAAAATTCTTTATCGCTCGGTTCTCAGACTTCGAGACCCGCGTGAAAGAAAGCATTGACATTTAGCCAAGTCATTACATTCGTCACATACGTCATCGGAACGGATATTTTATCGTACGTTTTCCCAGCATTTTTTTCCTCGCCCGCAAAGCGTTTTTATCGGGAAATTATGACTTGAGAAGTCGAAACTGCAATGGGACGTTAACAGTTTTCCCAAGTGTTTGCGGATCTCATTGAGTCGAAACTCGGGCAAGCAAGAGAGAAAATTAACAAGGTTGAAAAATATTCGTCGTTGGGAAAAGATTATGATCAGTTGACGAGGCGGGCGGAAAAATAAGCTATGCTTTTGGAATGCTTCGGGCAGAATTTGCATATTCCTAATCGTCTTTTACTCGCTCGGTTGGAAACAAAATATCTCACATTTTTGACGTTAGAGAGCGACTGCTTATAAAGGAAAAATATCTTTCGAGTATAGCAAAGTTGTTTATTCATCTTTCGAAAACAAAGTTTGTGAATAAGGACCCTAATCTTTAGAGTACATAGCACCTCAGAGCGAAAACTCAACACAGAAAAGAGGCAAGCAAGAAATGGATAGACTTTTATTCAGCGCAAGAACACGATATATGTGACCCGCTCCGAAAGAAGGCGGTTTAGGCGTTTTCGAGAAAAAGATGGACAAGTCTTCCTGAATCATGAGAAATCTCGGCCCTTACCTGAAACCTCGAAGGGTAATAAGGAATCGTCCTTTTTTCGGTCGAAACAGGTACTCAAAACAGGGCCGTCTCCGCTGTTTCTTATATGTACTTGAGGTTCCGTCCTA